>PVIY010009893.1:0-70779 GCA_004026745.1 Myrmecophaga tridactyla | reverse complement strand
AGCCAAGAAGTCAGGGGTGGGGGGCGTATATCCATTTTTCTTTATATTTTGCTTAAGCTGAAGAATATAAATGTCCAACTGATAAATCATTTTGATACTATAAATAACCCTTCATCTTCTTTGGTGGTCTTTGAGGTTCACATAATTGAAGGGTTAAAAAACTTTTGTTCCTTCTTTTTTCCTGTGTCATTAGTATAGTAGGAAACCATAAAAAAGTGCAGCTAGAGGGGTTTAACTGTTACCAAGTCCTAGCATTTGACAGTCTCACTCTACTCTGTCATTTCATGCATGTGCTTTTTTATGAGTTTTATAGCTTTGTGAGCTTTATTTCAGGGACATCTGTTATGATAGTTGATCCACAGCCCATCTCTCTCTTCTGTATATATGTGTCAGGAGGAGTGGGAGAAACACATCACTAAGACAAATCCCAATTTCAGGGAGTAACTGAGGAACTGTCTACACTCATACACTGTTTAATCTAGGATTAGGTAAAAGTACAGTTTTGTGTATCCTTTTGTTCTGCCTGCAGTTTGAAATATTGACAAAAGATATCTAGTTCAGCCTTTGCAAGCATAGTGAATTTCCAGGACTTTTTTCTTAAGTTGAAATAACAGAATAGGGAAAACTTCAATTAAAAGATGTACTGGGGCAGTGCAACAGTGGCTCAGTGGCAGAATTCTCGCCTGCCATGCCAGAGATCCGGGCTCGATTCCTGGTGGCTGCCCATGCAAAAAAAAAAAAAAAAAAAGTGCTAGACTAGGTCATTAAACTGTAATTCATGCCTGAGAATGAAATGGAAAAAAAATAATAAAAATGATTAAATGCATTGCAATATGGACAAAAGGAACAAATCTCAATTCTTAGAGTTGCTAGCAAAATTACCCTTTTAAATACATAATTGTCAACTCTCTTGGCCATATAGAATAGGGAATCATAACTATAATAGGGTGCTTAATACTCATTTTGGACTAACTATCCCTGTGATTCTTATGTTAGGAAGTTCTTTATTTTTTGCAATTTTCACCTATGACCTTTTTTCCCCCTAACTTTAAAACCATATCATTCTTAATTTTTTCAAACAAATAAGAATCTATCATATTTTTAAACTCTATTTTATAGATTAAGATTCTGGAATTCGGGGAGAGTAATTGGTTTGTCTAAGATAATATGGCTAATATACATAGCAGATTTTGGTTGGGAAATGATATTGTTACTGCTACTAAAATCTATTGCTTTCTAACTCCAAATATATCTTCTGCCTATTTTTCTTCGAATGGCCTTTTGCTTAGGAAGTACAGATCTATTTTGACCACTTCTAATCAACTAATTGCCCACATCATTTTAGGCATTTCTTAGCTTTCTTTTTTTATTTCCTGCATAGCCTGGGGTCATGTACAAACATAATGCACATGCTCATCTCCATTAGGCAGGTCATTGGATAAACTACAGAGCCCAAGAGCAGCTGCCAAAATCCCTAAGTGAATATTAACATATTAATAATAATTCTTCAGTTGTTGGATCTTATACTTATTTGACCCCAAGTAATTATATGATGTAAAACTTTATTTGTAGATCAGATACAATTCACTTGGATTTTTGTTCAATTCAAGATAGGATCAAAAGTTTTTCAAGTAAAAACATATTTAACCTAATGTTTCCCCTTGATCTTAGCAAACCTTCATTTTTACAAATGAGTGGATTAGCCTCATAGAACTCATCTTTCCAAAGGAAACCTGGTTGTTATTCAATTGCTAGTTATATTCAAAAGAGAAAGTAAACAGTTCTTCTGTTTGACCCTTATTTATAAATTCTCAAGACTCTTAGGCTACTTTGTAGTAATTCATCTCTCTGTACCCTCTACTCACAAAAAAGATTGCTCAGAGCAGTCTGGAATATTGGCAGATATTTTGGTAAATGTTTTCTTTTTCTTTGATTCTTGCTTTTTATCTAGAGAAGTGGAGGGGATTGAAGACCAATGGATCGTTTCTTTTTCAGATCAGCATTCAGATAGCAATGAAAGAGCAGTAAAATTATAAGTGCTGTATGGGACTTGTGTTCCAGAAAACTGATCTTAAAATGGGGGGTGTGTGGTGTGGGGAGGGACAGAGGAGTGTGTGCTATATTTCTTTACAAATTCCTGACTAATGGGGTTTTAGTTACAGCCATTTGGGGATAAAACTATAAGGTTGCTAAAAATTGTCACCAATACCCATCAGCTTTTGATTCCCCAAACTCCCATTTTCCCATATTTAACATCTACCCATTTACCTCCTTCTTACATGAAACCTATTGCCCTTATGTTTTTTCAGCTGCCTCTACATAGAAAGGATTATCCTAATTATAAGAACTTTGAAAATCAAAATATTACCTTTATGAAAATTTTGCACATTTGAAAAGAGGCTTTTGGAGAGGGAAATCTTTAGCACAGAGAACAGAATGTCAAATGGTTGAAATTCTGCCACAATAGTGCCTAAGGGGACTGTTTTGGTGAGGGACAGGCCCAGGATGGATGAGATTGGAAGGAGTAGAGCTGGAGGGAATCTTCCAGAGCACCATTATTTGTGCTGTATAGCACTTGGCTGATTCTTTCTCTTCCTGTACACTTGAGTAGATTGAATTTAAGCCTTTGAGAATTATTCGTAAACTCAACTCATCATTCTCAGAGTTCAGTATATTATCCTAGACTCTTATCCACATATAGACTTATATCTACCTCTCTATATAAGAACTATATATAAACTTTAAATATAGGATCAGTTCTCACCTGGAATTATATGGTAATCATCTTCCATTAGGGTTGTTATTATCTCCCCTTTACATCAATTCCTTTATGTTTTCTTGATTATCAGCTAGTATTTCCAAAAGGTGGTAATATTATTTTGATTTACATACATCTGTATTGTGTTTTAAAGGTACACGGCATGTTCTCTAATTTCTCCAGTCACTTTTCTTTTTCCTCTTCACATGATTGAGAGTTAACTTAGATAATTTATATAAAGTGTTACAAAAAAAGTGCAGCTTACTATGTTGTCTTTCACCATCTCCGAGTGATATCCTCTTGAGAAATAGCCTAAGTTCCCTTTTTTTTTTTTTTGTAACCATATGAGTCATTGTATGATACTGTGTGGTTTAGAGGTGAATGGTTAGAGGTTACTTATTTTCAAAACTAATTGACTTTCCTCCTTAGCATTTGCTAATTTTAGCCTCTTCATAAAATGATGTAAAGTCTATAGAGATCAATGCAGAGCTATAGAATTCGCTTAATTTTTCATTTTTTTCTGCTCTGATTGCCTTCATTTTGCTTTTTCTTCTTGAAAAACTTTATTTCAGAATACAAAACTCCCCAGAAAATATGTAATGCTATGGCTCTGTATACTCTATATACTGTTAAATCAAGACCCAAGAGAAAATCCATGCCCAGTGCATTCCCCATAGATAGCACAGTAATGTCTTCATTGACCTGGGAAATATCAGATCCTAGTGATAAAATATGCGTGTGTTTTAAATGTGACTGTCTTCTATTTTAACAGCTACCTTTAATTTGGAAAGAGATTCTGTTCAGTTAGTGTCCTTGTGCTCTTGAGTTCAGATGAATATCTAAAGCAGACTCTCTCAGCCAAAGGAATCCAGAGCATATAAAGTAGCTGAAAACACCAATTTAACATGTAAAACAAGTTGGGTCAGATTCTACATTTTTAATGAATAATTTATTCAACTTTAGTAATATACAATACTACAGAGCTAAATTCGATATATACTATTTTCTGCTTTCAGTTTCACTACTCTATTTGCTATTGATTGATAATTAAAAATGTCTTTTATTAAGTTGTGTTCAGATTTTGACAGAGTACAGGAGTACCAAGATCACTGACCCTTTATCTGTATGTACAATGTTGTATTGTCAGAGAGTCTGTAGAAGTGAAGTGTCTACTGTATTAAGTATTTCAGTATCCTGTTGCTTATTGGTGGGAACATTAGTTGATCCTTTATGTATAATAAAAATTAACTTAAATAATTGATTATTCTCTGTGAACATTTTATTGTGTTAATAAGAGTTCTGTAGTGGATATGGTTTACTTGTACAACTCATTGCTGTGTTCCCTAGAAAATGAGGTGGATAATTATAAAGAGCAAATTTCATGAGATCTCTTTCTGAAAACTGTTTTGAAACATCATCCTTAGAACATTGATGGAGCATTCTAGAGAAAGTTTTAAACCTTTTAATGTATGTTTCTGCAGTTCTTAAAAATCACCCCATTTCTTAATTTGTAAGTAGGTTAACATCTCATGTGGTTTAGATTAAACATATTTTCCTGTGAACATAATCTAGATTGGAATGCCATGTTCTTCATGAATGTAAGTCACGCACTGCATGCTTTTAAATGACTTGATTGTCTCTACAGATCTAATTTTGGTATATTTGTTTCTCAAATAATTCACCAACTCAATATTTTCGCTTAGCAGTCCAAATCAAATTGTGGTCAAAATAGTAGGCACCCACATTGGATATACAGAGATTTGACAAGCAATTAGCAATGAACATTTAAACATCTTCATTACCCTTGCATGAGGAATGCATATGGCATTGGGGAGGATGGCAACCAGAGGGCACAACTGTGAATTATGTTTCTATCATTTGGTCCCTTGCCTATTGGAGGACTTTCTCCAGGCCCCATGCCACTCCTATATTTCTACCCTCTGGCTAGAAATAAAGTAAGCATTCCAAATGTTTTAAAACGCGTTTCTTCCATGAGATTTCTGTGTGCATTTTGTGATTTGGGAAGGTTGTCTCCATGGATCCTGCTACATATCCTTTAGGCATACCAAACCCAAATGCCAAGACTTTATAGGATTTCAAAAGAATCAAATTTACTTAAACAATTGTGCTGAACATTTGCTACAGTTATCTCAGTATAATGTACTGAATAAGCAAAGATGACTAAATCAACATCTTTTCCTTCCAGAAGCTAATGTGTGAAATATGGCCCAAGAAAAATGTCTTTGAATAATTATTATTTCCAGATTAATCTTTCATTATCAATTTCTTTCTTTCTTTTTTTTTTAAGGAAAAAACTACACTGGAGAGTCTGACTCAGCAACTGGCAGTAAAACAAAATGAAGAAGGAAAATTTAGCCATGCCATGATGGATTTCAATATGAGTGGAGATTCTGATGGTTTGTGAAAATTGCTCATATGCATTTGAGTAATGTACAGCAGTATCTCTTTAGTACAAATTAAAACTACTAAAAAATAGGCAAGACAGACATCTCTCACCTGATAACTGCAAGAAGACCTCATGTACTGGGCAGTTCCCAGCTGCAAAGTACTCTGCTGACTTCCTTGTGTGAATCATCTCATTTAATTACTAACACTACCTATGAGATAAGTGTTATTACAGATAAAGAGATGGGCCTTCTCGATCGTGAAGCTTACTCTTTTGAAGCTTATGTAGGTAGCATAGAGGCTTAGACTACCTATAGGCATGCTTAAGAGTTACTTCTGGAGAACCTCTGTCATTGCTCAGATGTGGCCTTAGTCTCGCTAAGCCCAACTCTGCAAGTGAAATCATTGCCCTCCCCACTATGTGGGACATGACATCCAGGGGTGAAAGTCTCCCTGGAGATATGGGAGAGAACTCCCAGGGATGAATCCAGACCTAGCACCATGGGATCAACAATTACATCCTGACCAAAAGGGGGAAAAGAAGTGTAATTAATAAAGTATCAGTGGCAGAGAGAGTTCAAATAGAGTCAAGAGGCTCTGGAGGTTGCTCTTATGCAAGCTTCAGTTAGACCTGCCAGCCCCCAATCAGGACCATTCCAGCCAATCTTAAAGACCACCTAGGGCAATATATAAGATTCCACAAGGGTTCCATGCACTAGAGTAACTTTCCAGGAACCTACAACCTCCAGATGGGTCCCTGGTCCAGATAAGTCCTGAAACCTAGCCCAGCTTCTCCTGAACATCAGATAGTTCCATCTCCCTACCCCATATTAGTGACAGACCCTTCCAATATCAAAAATTTAGATTTGCCATAGCCCAAACAACCCCAAAGAGAGAGGTATGGAAAGATCAAAGTTGATGGTGGAATTATACACAGAAGATAGGACTTAACAAATGAATATGAATGCTGAATCATTAAATTGATATCTCTTTTAGTCTCCAGTATTTTAGAGCAGCTAGAAATAAAGACCTAAAATTGTGAAATTGTAACCCATATCAAAGTCTGAAATGTGTTCTACAACTAATTGTGGTGCTGTGCTTTGAAATTCATAGCTTTTTTGTATATATGTTATTGTTTACAAAAAAAGAAGGGAAAAAAAAGTCGACTGTGATGATTAAAAAATATTTAAGCCCTCTAGCCTCCTATAATCTGGAGCAGCTACCATGTGAGAGGATCATATGGTAGCCCATGACAAACTCTGGAATCTATTCTGTAACCACTTTTTGGAGAGTACTTTGAAAGCTTTTTATATATATTATACTATACAATAAAAAAAAATTAAAAGAGAGAGGAAAAAAAAGAGATGGGCCTATAGGAATTTTGAGTCATTTTTCTAAGGTCATAGTGCTGTTAATTGCCAGAGATAGCATTTGTATTCAAGACATATGATTCTAAAGCTAATGCTGTGAATTTCCATCCTGGCTGTTTCTCACCTTCTCTATTTCTTATAATCAAAGCAAACTCTTCAATATCTTGTATTTATAATACCATTAATTTTACTTTGTCTAACCCTGACCAAAATACATGGCTCAGAGGACATTTCCAGGATAGTTGTTGGCATTTCGAAACCTTTCCCTCTTACTTTCTACTCTGTTGTCAGGTGCCCTGCCTCCCCTTCGTAGTCCACCTGAGATACCAGCTGTTTAGCTTCATGCTTCCTCATGGCTCAAAACTTCTGTTGTCTACATCACCTCTGAACATTCTAAACAACATCTACAGTGACAACTAATGAAATTAATAGTCTAATTTTATGAGCACAACACACAGAGGAAAAGAAGAAAGTGCTGTTCCCCTTACACTGTGCCCCAACTGAGAACCTCTATCCAGTGCCATGTGACATGCATGATGCCAAACAGTTACTGCGATGGCACAGCCCTCGCTTTTGTTACTATTGTAGAGCAAGTTTCCTGCATGTAGAGAAGGCGCCACCAAAGCAGACCAATGAGAAGCATACTTTACCTAGAATCCCTGAACATGCGGTTATCTAGTCTACCTTGGGCCCGTTCTACTTTTAAATTCAGGTCAGGAATAGTGAAGAGATTTGCCAAACAGGTACACTGAAGAGACAGAATTTTGTAAAAAATGAATTTATTCAAATGAATATACAAAAAAATCTGAGTTTCTTTTTTTGGCCTAATACATCCATATTTACCTCTATTTTCTACTTCACTTGGCTAAGGCAAACTTGACATACCTAAGTATGTACAAAGAGCTTGTTTATATTTGATTAAATCACATAATGTTCATTTTATTGCTTATGTTGCTATAAGATGTAAGAACTAGAAAAGACAGATGTGCAAATGATCATTTGCTCGTTACAAACCCCATTTTAGAAAGATATTGTTATATATTAGCACTCATTTTTGTCAATAAAAAGTCAATCACTGGTAATAATGCATTTCATACATTTTAAGTTGTTTAAGCATGGTAAAATATATACTCCATGGTAATCAGTGTTAAAACATCCAAATTTTTGCTGTTGTTAGATTCAGTCATGCTTATATACAAAATATTTCCAATCTTCATTAGCCAAAGAACATGTTATGAATGAGAAATTCCACCAACAAATATGCTGTGTTTTTTGTTTGCTGCATAAAGAGCTTCAAGCTTGGGTAATTTTAGTTGATGTCTATCCTTCAAATTAAGAAAAGAAAAGAATAGGAGCATAAAAGAAGTGCTTTTACTGATAATTGAAGCTCTAGAAATCCCCAAAAGATTTTAAAGTTTTAGATGCTACCAAAATACATCTGTTGAATCCTTTGTAGTGATAACCATGGAAAGCCTAGTGGTAGAGTTTTCCAGAGTTCTGTGTTTTCTTTGCCTTCTCCTTATTTTCTTTGCCTAAAGTCAGGTATCTCTGGAAGCTGTTTAATCTGCTGAAACTATTCTAAAAAGCCACATAAAGGCCTAGATGCAACTTCCAAAGACTCCAATATGATGATCAAATTGTGTTTCAAGAGCAGTGAATCTCGCTGATTGAAATATAACTATCAATGGTCTCTTTGGATAACTTTAGCTACTAGGGGGAAAATGTAGGGGAATACATTATTTCTTCTCTTTAAACATATGGCTGCTGATGTCTTACGAAATCATATAAATGTAAGAATTCATTTGTTACTTTCCCTACCAATTTCAAATATTTTGTGGGGCAGATATCAAGCATTTATTAGCACATAATTTAAAAGAAAATCCAAGTACAAAACAGTAATAGGAAAATATATCTATAATATTTTAATTTCAAAAACTTAATCTCACATCATTTTTTAATGTAACATCAGAAAAAGGAAAAACACATGAATACTCTATATTCAGGAAGTCTTTAAGTATCAGAGACATATATTCTCATCTACAATCATAATTCCTGCAGAATAGATTAATGTTTCCCGATATTGTGAGCTTCCTTTACCTATTTAATAACTCTGCAGTACTGGCAGGCCTATTAAAAGAATCTTACTATTCTATTTTCAAATTGCACCACAAATCATGTATTCAAAGTTTCTTGTGTGCTTTTGAAAATAAGTGGCAAAACAGAACATAGTCCATTGAAAGAAAAGGGAAATATATTGCATATTAGAAAGCGATTAAAAATAAAAATACACCATTTGCCATCACAAGACTTATCACAAAAACTTCATAAACAAGCATCTGTCTCAAGAACTGAAAGTCCCGTTTTCAGAAGTGCTTTTTGTTTTCAGATATTTTAAATGGCTTAAAAAAAAAAAAAAGTAGTCCAAGGAGGAGAGTTGATAAAGTTTTGTGTCTTCTTTTAGGAAGTGCTGGGGTCTCGGAATCAAGAATTTATAGAGAATCCAGGGGGCGTGGGAGCAATGAACCCCACATAAAGCGCCCAATGAACGCCTTCATGGTGTGGGCTAAAGATGAACGGAGGAAAATCCTTCAAGCCTTTCCTGACATGCACAACTCCAACATCAGCAAGATATTGGGTAAGAAGTTATTAAGTCATGTGCTCATAGAATAAATGTAGTGTTCTCTTTTCTGAATTGGTGAAAGATGCTGTCTTGGAAGCCAGCTATCTCATGTTATCCATCTATTCAAAAAATAAGGATCATCATTGAGGCTTTACATCTGATCATGAAGCACTCTATGTCCACTGAGAAATGTGGCCAACTTTTATTGCTAGTTGAGCTGTGTGTGATGCTGTGATGATTATTAATATAAATTATCTTCTTTAACAGTCTGAACTGAGAAAAATAGTTACGTTCACAGGAGTCATTAGATATTGGTATTGACCATTTTTACTTTTTCTTTTGTGAACAATAGTCCGGTATTGTTCATATGAAGGGCTCTTTCCTCTTTCATCATGCTTAGTAACATGAGCGAAGGCATCTTCTTTGTAGAATTCATCATGTTGTGGTGATGAGAAGTTGGGGATGCTATAATTGAAAATCAGTTTAGATACACACAAGATGAAGATTGTACATTTAAAAAGTGTTTTGAAATAAACTTGCAGGACAGCTACAAAAATGATAGAAACCCCATATAGAGAATTCCAACATACCTCTATCCCCCACCCCAGATACACAGATCCACCAGTTTTAATATTTTGCTAAATTTGCCCTATCATTCTATATGTCTATGTATCTATCTCTCTCTGTCCATCTAAGTATCTGCCTATTTATCAATTCATTTTCTGAAAACTTGAATATAGGTTGTATTCACCATGCTCCCTAAACACTTAATACTGCCTTAGACATTTCCTAAGAACAAGGATAATCAATTATGTAACCAGCTTCAGTGAAGTTACCAAGTTCAGAAAAGTTAACAATGAATAATAAAGCTCACAGTCTGTATTCCAATTTTCAATAGTTTCCAATAGTGTCTCTTTGAGCCTTGCTAGATCCCTTTTAGGATCATGTATTGCATTTAATTTCCGTTGTCTATTTAGTTATACTTTCTTTTTTTAATTGTGAGAACATACAGATGGTATAAACTTTCCCATCTCAACCACTCCCAAACATACCATTCAATGGGATTAATCACATTCACAATATTGTAGTACCCTCACCACCTTTTGTTAATAAAAGTTTCCCATCTCCTCAAACAAAAGTTTCACACCTATTATTCACTTACTACCTATTAATCCTGTTCTCTGTACCGGGCAGTTTCTGTCTCTATGAGTTTACATATTCTCTGAAATTTTCTTCATAGTTACCATGGTGTTTTAAAGTAACCACCAAATCCACACAATCTCATTCGTTTTGATAAACACTTAACTTCAGTAGTATAAGCAATATGTTCCCATACCCCTTCAGTTTCCCACCTTTAGGTGGTTCTTGACAAAAATGGCATATTTATACAGTATGAAACCAAAACCACTCATCTATCATTGCATTTTATAAATTTGCTTTTAGATCCTATAAAAAGTACAAAAAGTTACAAACCAAAAATAATAGTAACATATAATGTTGTTGTCTTTACCATAGATCTTAATTTCTTCATGCAATTTTCTAGTTCACCCTTCAGAACTCCCTTTAGCATTTCTTGTAGGGCTTGGATGTTGGTGATAAACTTCCTTAGCTTTTGTTGTTCTGGGAATGCCTTATTCCCTCATTTTTTAAGGACAATTTTGCTGGATATAGAATTCTTGGTTGGCAGTTTTTTGCTTTCAGAACTTTAAATAAGTCTTCCCTCTGCCTTCTTGCCTCCATGGTTTATGATAAATTGGCACATTTCTTTTTGAAGCCCCGTTGTATGTGACACATTGCTTTTCTCTTGCAGTTTTCAGAATTCTTTGTTTATCTTTGGCGTTCAACAATTTGATTGTAACATGGCATGGTGTGGGTCTGTTTGGATTTACCCTACTTGGAATTCGTCAATTGGATATATATACAATATCTTTCATAAAATTTGGGAAAATTTCAGCCATTATTTAGTTGACTATTCTGTCTACCTCTTTCCCTCTTTCTTCTCCATCTGGGACTGTTACAATGTCTATATGTGTATGCTAAATGGTGTCCCACAAGTACCTCAAGGGTACTGTTCACTTTTCTTTATTCTTTCCTCTTTCAGCTCCTTGGACTGGATGATCCCCATGGTCTTATCTTCAAGTTCATGATTCTCCTGTCAGCTCCAATCTGTTCTTGAACCTATCTAGGGAATTTTAAATTTCTGTTGCTATGGTCTTCAGCTCTGTTTCCTTTTCACAATTTCTATCTCTTTATTATTCCCTTTATGTTCATCTGTTGTTTTCCTAATTTTTTAATGCTTTTTTTCTTCCAATGTTTTCCTTTAGCTCTTTGAGCATATTTAGGAACTTTTAAAAAAATTTCTTGTCTGTTGTGTCCCAGGTCTGGGGATAATAAAACCAAATTAAAACCCATCCAGTGATACTTGTATCTCAATTTTCATCCAAAATAATTTTGAGATATTTGGATGAGTGTTATCTCAAAAAGGATAAGCATATGAAGCCTGGATATTATGAATAATGTGAATACTTATTTATAAAATATATATTCATGGATAAACAAAAAAGTAGAACTGATAAGAAGGAAATGCATACTTTTTGCATTTCAGATCTACTTTTTTTTTATAACTATTCTACCTTTCATATAAAAGTTCACGTCTTAAAAAAAAAAAACACCTAACCTGTTTCATTTGGAAAAGCTCTAGAAAACAATAAAATATTTTATGTAAGTATATCTATTTTAATAGGCCAGTTTCCCCAATTTAGAAATCCAAAAATGTAAACCTAAGGAAAATAAGCTAAACATTAAGACTATTCATGTGTCTTTATACTAAAGTGATAATTGCTGATCAAAACTTTATCCTAATAAAAGAAGTAACTTTTTAAATAATATTAGATGATATTCTAGAAAATATAACAAAATAATATAAGGAAAAGAGATGACTAGCTAAAAGGAATCCTTTTGGTATAAAGGACAGGATTTTAGAGTGACCATATGATTATATGATAATAGGCAATATGAAAGAGAGTGCTGCCTGATTTCAGTCATTTTAATGAAATTGTCTTAATTAGGAATATAGTAGTTGTATTCGGGGGGGAATACTGTCGTATTTTAGGCGTCAATATTTAGTCATAGTTTCAAACAAATAACTGATCTTCAAATATCCACAAGATCATTCTAAATGGCCCATTTCATATAAAAGTACAAAGAAAGCTTGATGTTTTCCTCTTTACTGATTGTTTTGGATAACAGCCTCCGACAGCATGCCGCTAATTCATTCTGCTTAAAACAGGCGCTTGAGCTGGGTTGACATTTTACGTAGTCTCTGGGGATCCTAGTTGACATTTTAAAGGGCTTCTAAGCATTTTATAATACCCTAAAATCTGGTTTTAATAAGCCATTCTGCTGAAATTGTTAACATAAGGAATCACCTTTTACTGTTTGGCGCTAGATCGGGGGATGAGGGACATCTTTTTCTGATTAGATATACAGTAGTTGGAGTAAAATGTGCAAACTCATTACAGAGCCCATGGAGAGGACAGTGTTGCTCAGTGCAGACTGTTCACTTTGATTCTATTACCAGTTTTAGAAAAGAAATTAATACTTTTAAAACCTCTTTTTTCTTATTTTAAACATCTAATATTTTTAATTGAATCTTCCTTTCTTGTAATCAAAAGAAATACCCAAATGCCCTTTCCTGATTTTAATTACGAAAGGCCAGCCTTTTGAAAACAGCAAGGAACTAACTTCCTGTTCATGGGCTAAGGGTAAGGAACTAGACACACCCAAATGTACATTTTCATTTCTTTTTCAGCTATTTAAAATGCTTCCTCACCATTCTCTGTAGCATATTTTGGGGATGTTCTGGTTTGCTAGCTGCCTGAATGCAGTATACCAGAAATGGCTTTTAAAATGGGGAATTTAATAAGTTGCTAGTTTACAGTTCTAAAGCTCAGAAAATGTCCCAATTAAAACAAGTCTATAGAAATGTCCAATTTAAGGCATCCAGGAAAAGATACCTTGATTCAAGAAGGCTGACAACGTTCAACATTTCTCTCTCAGCTGAAAGGGCACATGGCGAATATGGCGGCATCTGCTGGCTTTTGCGTGGCTCTATAAAAAGGGACTCTCTCCAAAATGTTTCTCTTTCAGAGGATTCCAGGAAGCAACTCCACCTTCAGTGGGTGGAGACACACCCCCATGGAAATCATCTAATCAAAAGTTTTCACCCACAATTGGGTGGGTCACATCTCCATGGGAACAATCAAAATGCTCCCACCCAGCAATACTGAATGAGGATTAAAGGACATGGCTTTTCATGGGTCCACCACAGATTCAGACGAGCACAGGGAGTTTGTACAATAGCTACACATGCTGGTTGTTGTACCTGTACCTGCAAAGCCACTGAACTAAAACCAAATTTATAAACTGGTTATCCCTATTCAAAAGTTATCATTTAGGGTGGTGCATTGGTGGCTCAGTGGCAGAATTCTTGCCTGCCATGACAGAGACCTGAGTTAGATTCCTGGTGCCTGCCCATGCCAAAAAAAAAAAAAAGTTATTTAAAAATGAAAACTGCATTTGCCACCAAACTGAATCACTTTCAGCACTGCCATAAAATAGTTAGCCATTTTGCCCCTAGTGCTTAAGCTAACTTAATTCTTACTTCTTGAAAGACCTGTAATTATTATATGATCTTATTTTTCAATAGAGCTTAAGATTCAGGGCAGCACGCGGTGGCTCAGTGGCAGAATTCTCGCCTGCCATGCCAGAGACTTGGGTTTGATTCCTGGTGCCTGCCCATGAAAAAAAAAAGATTTGGTAATACTCCCAGGGAAATTATATTACCAAGAGTCAAAATATTTTCTGATTCCAGCTCAGGCCAGATTTGGAAGTCTACTTATCTGAGAATTTTTGCATCTTTGATTACTCTATTTCCTTTATATATATGCATTTCTTTTCCTTCTGCCTTTTTGCCAAGCCAGCTTTCTTTCCAGTCCCTTAATGCGTCACCCCACCGCACAGCCTTAATCAATCTGTACTTTCTCCATAGGCTGCACTTCTCTGTCCCTGCAGGAATCCTTTCTTCAGAGAATCTTTCTTGTCCTACTGAAGCTTGTTACCACCTCCTTACATGTTCTTATACTTTCCTGTACTTTTGACAATAATTAATTAAAATAATACATTTTGTAATTAGACATATAATGTATTTCTCATCCTCTAGAATATAAACCCCAGAAAGACAGAAACCACATTTGTCCTGTTCAAAGTAACCAGTACAGCATCATGCACATAGAGGAAATATAAAGCCAGGTCCCACATTCCAAGGCAGATCATTATGAGATATAAGCATTTCCTTTCCTTAGACACATATATTATTTTTGAATTTATATAACATTTACACTCACAAAAAAAATCTTTGGCAGTTCCTTTTCTAGTTGAGAATCCTGGTTTCTTTGAGTGTTCAAGTTGATGATAAACATAGTTTATGAATTTCATATAAGGTCAACCATCCTTGAGCCACTTTTCCTTGCATTCCTGTTGGACCAGAAAATTATTTCAGGCAAACTCATTTTTCCATTGCAAACTGAGGTTTAAAACGCTGGTCTACGCACTTTCAAGAAACTCCATGAAAAGAATGGCTCCAGTTCAACAGTTTCTGTAGTTTTACCTGTGTTTATATTTGCCCTGAGAACAACATAATGGTTTTCACATACCTCTCGAGAATAATGTTTGGCAAATACGGAGTTTGAGATTATACCTACAGGGAATAAGGCATGAACAACTGATCTAGCTTTGGATGATGCTTGTTTAAAGAAGTTTGAGGAAGATATTGAAAAAGATGAGACTCTGTATTGAGCTGTAACTTGGGTTTCCTCTTGTAAATAGAATGAAATCATATGGGCTGTCTAACATGGACAAATCTATCTTTATAAATCTATGTAACCCCTACATAGCTATACCCACCTAGGCTGCATCCTTTGTGCAGGCCACAATACCAAGGGAAGAGATATTGCCACTTTTGCTTTGTTGCTTTCATAAACACATCAGCCCATATTGAGAAATTCTGTGCATTTGTTAGTGACGAATTTTTCAACAGTGAGCTATTTGAGAGATACGGAGTTTTGACTGAGTAATGAACCTGCTAGAGAGCTTTAAAGACCTTGCTCGTTTGTCTTTGGAAAGCAGGTAAAGGCTGCAGTATCAATGTATTTTTGGTAGTAATCTCCTGATTCTAATTGGTTTTGGTCTTTATTGTTCTTACATGCCCTAAATAATTTTCATTTGGGTGGAATTGAGCTGATTTCTTATAAGCAATTCCTTATTGCTTATATTCTTATAAGCAATAATTCTTATAAGCAATTCCTCTGCACATAGATTTTTCTTATATAGTTAATAAAATTAACATTATTACTACTACTTCTATTACTACTACATATATCTAAACCGATAGAATCAAAGCTTTAAACCACATCTATATTTAGAATTAGCAGAAAGTCTATTAATTAAGCTTCAAATAGTTGTTTTTCCTCAATCCTAGTTGAATCCAAACCAAAATTAAAAATGAAAGGAATGGAAAATGCATTTTTGGCTATTATAGTGAGATCAACAGACTATCTCACAGGAAGTGACATCTTTATATATTATTGATAGAAAAATATTATTGAGAGAAAAATCTTACTCAATACATATTTATTCTAGTGTTTTCTCACTAGATCATATATAATAGGTGGGCACACGTATGTAAGAGGCAGGTTTAAGCTCTGTCAAACCTGAATTTGAGTTGCAGATCTTCAGTTTCATATTTGTGACCTTGGGTAAGTATAAGCACTTCATCTATTTTCATATCTATGAAAACAGGTGTAAATGCTACCTTTCTCACGGGATTGTACGACAGTATAAATGAGACAATATATGTAAAAAATTTTAGCACAGTATCTAACACATAGTGATTTTCAAACACATGTCCTTTAATATTGTTTTCATTTTTATTTATGTTATTTAATGACTTTAAAGGACCATAATCATTCAAAGGTAAAGAATACTTAAAACTTTTTTGGGGGGTGGAATAAGAACTATATGTGATATATGTTAGGAACATTTGTAGTTTAAATATGTACCTCCATATAAAAATACTCAATAACTAGCTAATTAGACTCAAAACAGACATCAAAACGTGTGATGAATTATTGCATAACTGTTTTCATTTCACACCTGCATTACATCATGGCTTAATGTAGAAATGAAAGATATAACCATTAAATTATCTGTGACCTTTTAAGAACATAATAGCCACATTTGACTAAACTGTTAGTTCAATCCAGAAAAAAAATTTGTCCATTGTTCATATTTTGGGGTGCAAAGTTTCTTTGGGTACAAAGCCATCAACACCCTTGTGCTTATGGAATCCCACCTCTTAAATCAAAGCTCACCAGTCAAAAACGTTTTTAATTCTGGGCTAAGACAACATTATTACTTTAGATTTTCTTGTTCTCAGTTGTATCTCTTTTTAGGATGCTTAGCAGCTGTGCAAACTGGAATCCTAACCTTCCTTTCCTCGTAGGGTCACGCTGGAAAGCTATGACAAACCTAGAGAAACAGCCATATTATGAGGAGCAAGCCCGTCTCAGCAAACAGCACCTGGAGAAGTACCCGGATTACAAGTACAAGCCCCGGCCCAAGCGCACCTGCCTAGTGGATGGCAAAAAGCTGCGCATCGGTGAATACAAGGCAATCATGCGGAACAGGAGGCAGGAAATGCGGCAATACTTCAACGTTGGGTACGGACCATGCAGTCTTTTTTTTTTTTTTCCCCATGGTGAAAGATTCCTTTTATTCTTCATGGGACACCAAACATATCTGTTTAGTTGCAAAGCAGAATTTTGAAATAGAACTTCAACACAGTGTATTTTCAGAGACTAAACCATCACAAGTTCCTGAAAGAGAATGCATGCTTTTTAATCCATTCTAACCTCCTAGGACAATGCCTCTGACATGAGCTTTGCCTAACAGATTTATAGACAAAATATCTGAAAGTAAATAATTTTCCAGGTTTCTGTTGAAATCTTAGAAGTATTGCTAATACTTTTCCCAGTTGTTTTTGTTTTTTTTTATTACTTCCATGGCTTTCTGGGGATGGCTGACAACTTAGATGAAACAGTACAAAATAAAAATGATTTCAAAAGAAAGAAACACTTGAATGGATATCAGGGTATTCTAACCATGAAGGCTTATGTGCAGCCTCTGTGGATCATGGTATTTAGTAGGGACTTAGGGGACAGCAAGATTGAGAATGGGAAAGTTACATTCTGAATTAAGAATGCTGCTCTCAGGATGTCTTATGCTGCTTCTTAAGGCAAAGCTTTTGGTAGTATTGCAATATGCTGCCTGCAATCACATTGCTTCTACAGAATTTTCTCAAAAGGCACGGAAATATAGGTGTTCCTCTTTGAAACAGAAATTAGTAAGATCCTGAGAGCTTCTTAGGTTATTAAGCACTGTTCTGAAAATGGCTACAGGATAACATAGAAAAACCTTTTCTAATATGCCCTGCCTCCTCCATTTTTTTTGGAAAGACTCTGACTGCTCTGTCCAAGAGTCTGTGATTTATAGCCAAGTGCATGTCTCTTCTCAAAACTGAGCCCAAAGTTGGACCCTTCCTGGGTAAATAGTAAGCATGTGAATGATTGAAAGAGCACATGAGTGAATAGCATCATTAATCTCTTTATAGTAAGACCTGCTCCATAATTTGTGGGGCCCCAGTGCAAAATGAAAATGTGGGGATCCTTCTTAAAAGTTAATGAAGAATCTCAAGACCACAGAAGCAGAACTTTTGAAACCAAGTGCAGGGCCCATCTAAGCACCAGGCCTCTTGCAGCTGCAAAGGTCATACACTCATGAATCCAGCCTTGCTTCCTAACCCCCCCCCCCCCCCTAAAATTGTTTCCAGGACTAGGAGGGCAGTGTGCAATTATTGTTCAGTTCTGGTGACTTCTGGGCAGTGAAGTATTATTTTGACAGCATTCTAGTACTCTCTCCCTAGGGACATCCATAAAAATTGAATTTTTTTCCTAGGTTTAATTCTAAAAAAAAAAAAATACTTGTATTTCTGCACATTATTGTGGAAGAAAAGTCTACTTGGAGTCAAGAACTTGGGTTCTATTGCTTAATATTTTTGAGCCTCAGATTTTTTTTAATAAAATAAGGTAGTAGCAAAACAGGATTATTGGAAAGATTAAATGGTAATACATACAACTGTCTTGTAGTAGGTAAAATAGCATACAGAAGTAAGGTGTTGGAATCTAAGTGGGATGCAAGTTTGAAAATGTTAGGCAATAGGATGAAAATAGGGACCTTAGTGGTAGGTATTGCTGAGCAAATGAATTATGTTGATAAGGCCCACATCTACCGACCCACTCACCCAAGGTCTTTTTCTGGGAATCTCCTTCTGACAGGCAACAAGCACAGATCCCCATCGCCACTACCGGTGTTGTGTACCCTGGAGCCATTGCCATGGCAGGAATGCCCTCCCCTCACCTGCCCTCAGAGCACTCAAGCGTGTCCAGCAGCCCAGAGCCTGGGATGCCTGTTATCCAGAGCACTTATGGTGTGAAAGGAGAGGAGCCGCATATCAAAGAAGAGATGCAGGCTGAGGACATCAACGGAGAAATGTATGATGAGTACGATGAAGAGGAGGATGATCCAGATGTAGATTATGGGAGTGACAGTGAAAACCATATTGCAGGACAAGCCAACTGATAAGGGTCAAAAGATTGTTGCAACCTTAGGACTTAAAGAAGCCCTAGCTGGTTCATCCTTACCAGTGGCCAAGCACATTAACTTTCTCATACACTGACTGTTACTTTAACTGTTAGTCTTAACTAGTTGGGACATCAGCTGACTAGTAGACCTCAGCCTAAAAAGGCTTGGAAAGGAAAAGAAAATATGACAAGAAAACGACAATATCAAATCAAGAGATTGAAATAAGCTATGGGTAAAATAATGCCAGTAATTCAGCTGCTACATCCAAGCACTGAAGTCTTACCCGTCAACTTTTTTTTTTTTAATAAACTTTATGGCTGTTTGTTCTACAATGTTCTAGAAATTCTCACTCAGGTACACAGTGCCAACAAGTGGCTTGTGAATGTGTTTTGTTGTTTTGTGCTACAATTTTTAAAAAGAAATAAGTTTTGTTTTGTTTTGTTTGGGGGGGGTTCCTGTTTATTTTTTCTTTTCTCATTCTTTCTTTTTTCTTTCCCTTTTTTTTTTTTTTTTTTTTTTTTTTTTTTTTTTTTTTTTTTTTTTTTTTTTTTTTTTTTTTTTTTTTTTTTTTTTTTTTTTTTTTTTGGTAATGCACCAGACAGAAAAAGAAGACAATTTCTCTTTAATTCTCTCCACCTTCTCCATCTCTACACTTTAAATATAGAAGTCTGTGCATGGGGAAGAAGAGGGAAAAAGAGCCTTTTTTTTTTTTATTTCCTTGCTATCCACCACAAAATAAGCAATTGTTTTCTTTAGGGAACTTTCTTTATCTATTGCACACCACACTACATCTTTGAGCAAGTGCCAAATTTGTACTCAAGTGTTGACCCAGTTCATTTTTTCCCTTTCCTTTTCCCTGTTCTTTCTTAACTTAGGACAGTGTTATATCTTAGACAATCCCTTGAAAAACCTGAAATACCAGCAGCTCGTGAGATTTGACTTTTTCTTTTTTTTTTTCTTTTAATGGAAACTGTAGGTGCTGTTCTCAGGTGAAAAAAGAGAGAAAGAGAGAGAGAGAGAGACACATAAGAAATTTAGAGAAAAAATATTTTCAGATCTTGGATTTTTGTGTATATGTATGTGTGTGTTTATGGTACTAATTGGAATAATGTCGGACCATTGTGAGTTAGACCCACACCTGGGGATGAAATCCCACATACTCCTGAGTGACTGGTCTGGAAGTAACCTTGACCTTGTCTTTTCACTTCAAATGACAACTTAACCAAGTATAGGGCTAAGAAATTATATTTTTAAATTTCTACTACGATTCTTATTGGGTGAATCAGATGGCCCTGTATATAGAAGTGTGTGTGGAAGCTACTAGCAAACTGTTCCCGGATGTCCTTGCTCCCTGGTCAGTCAGTTCCACTAAAGTTTGCTACTTAATGATCTCTGTTTGTTTTTCCTGTTGATGCTTTGAGCAATGCAATCATTCTTTGCATTAAATACATTTGACCATTTTACAGAAATATGGAATTAGCTTATTTCTCCAACATTCCATCCTTTCCTGACCAGGAAATTGGATCTGGTATTTTTCACCTCTCCATGAATTGAGGTAGAGGCCATTTGCATTTCATAATTGTGGACCATGTGCATTTCATCCTAGAAAGAAAGCGCGATTTGATGAAGAGTCATTGCAGCCCAACAGAATGGAGGCTGGCTGAACCCAGTAGCTCTTGCCAGTATTCTTGCCTTGCTGTAATCCAGATAGATCCACTGGAGTTCAACTTTTAGTGCCAGCAGAGTATTGTGTAGAACAGCAACTGGTGGTAAGGGGTCTGCAGATTTAGATTTTTGTCAGTCAAATGCCAAGGCAGTGGTAGGGTCTATACAAATGTGCAATCATTTAAAGTCAACAGCCATTGTTTATGTTGAAGCATCAGACAGTCCAACCAGTAGTTTGGATGTGATATGGTTTTCATTCCAGTCATTATTTTCCTATCCCACTCCCCAAACCCCACCCTAAAATTTGATTTCTACATATAAATGAGAAAAAAAATCCTTTTTATTGTTCTCTCTCTTTTCAAAAGACTTGCTCTGGGGTTTTGTTTGGAAGAGCTGATCATATCCTGCATGTCAGAGATTTTGTTTCATTTGTTTCTCTCTTTGTTTTTGATGACTGTATTTTCATTTGAACTGCCTCTTTTTGCTAGTGTTGTAATAATGATGATGATGATAAAATAATAATAATAATAGTAATAATAATAATGGTCAGCTGTTCCCAGATTAGTAAGTTATGTATAATTTATTTTATTTCTCCCTTTCTATTTTATTCTTCTCAGATTTGGAAGTACAGCCAATATGATGCTGTTAGATATTTAAAACTAATTTCCATCTCTTTATGATATATATGTATGTATATATACATATATATATTCACACATACAATATTACTTCTGCATCCATAATTTTTCCCCTTTAAAAAAATTTGGGGCCCCAACAATGTCAAGTTTAATAAGAAGGAGTGAATTAATGGGAGGGTCATGTTCAATCTCAATTAACTTCTGCTCTCATCATCCATTTAGTTGTTTAATTGCCACAGTCAACTAGAGCCAGTTTTTAAAATTTTGTTTTGGTTTTGGTTTTAAGCACTCTGGATAAGGTAAAAATAGACACTTGTTTTTATATCGTTACGTACAATGTGAAAACAGATTTTTAAAAATTTGTTCTCTGTCTCTGTTAAATTCTTTCTGACTGATGTGGGTCCACCTCTCACGTTTGCTGGATACTTATTTTACACCATGTTATAAAGATGCTTTGTTTTCATTTCATGACTTTGGGCTACAAGAATACTTTGTTTTAGCTCCAGGTAGATGCCACTGAGGGCATTCATGGTTGAAACCAATTCTAACACACTTATCAGTGAATTGACAAGACACTTATGTTTCATCTTTGTTTTTTTGTGTTTGTTTTACATGAAGGAGAAAACAAAATTGTTAATGGTGACCTTTAACTACAGAAATTTAGAAGTCAATTTCATTTGTTTAGGTTTTTATCAGAAAGGCATAAAGGCTCTGCATGGACTGAAAAAATAGCAAGTCTCACAGTGCAGCATTGCATCCTCTCATTCCCACATTTACTTTACTGGGTGTCATAATTTGTTTGCTTTAGTTTTTTTCCATAAGAAAACAAAGCAACACAAAAATAAGATATTAATGTTTAAAATGTCTAGAAGTCTATTAGATAAAAGGTGCTATGAATAGCAACTTACTCTGTTATGTTATCTTTTTGGCATTTGATTGGTTTATACGTTTTATAAAGGATTCTAAAACCTTGTATTCTTTTTACATGCTAACTTAAAAAGAGGAAATGAGAGCAAGATCAATCTGAAACACAAATAGTCCCCATCTCCCCTCTCTCCTTTCCTACCTACCTATTCACCTCACACTCTCTTTCTCATGCACACACACACACACACACACTCACTCATCCCAACACTGAGTGAATAATCTTGCCAGAATTGTGGTTTTTACATAGGCAGTTCCTCTTAAAATAATCATGTTTTTCATATTACTCTAAGAGAACATATTTGGAGGAAATCGGTTCAAGTTGCTCATTTAGAAGTTATTAATAATTTGCCTAGTTACATTTGGAGAAAATAAAATATCTTGTTCAGTACATTCATCCCTAAATTAGTTAAGTCAATTTTTAAAGTTTACTTCACATCTGCACTTAAGAGTTAACCATGTATAAAATCCCTCCCAAAGAACATGGAAACCAAATCCTCTTATAAAGAGCAAATATAAAAGAATTTTCTTTGGTGAAATTATTTCATAGATATGATTTCTGGAGTAGAATTATACCTTAATTAGATTGGTTTAAAGAAAACTGTCTTTAATCATTTTGTGGTCCAATTTCAGATATTTTCTTAATCCAGAAGCTATTACTGTTCCCAGAAGAGGCCTCTCATATCACATTTAAAACATTGGAAATAATTATACTTTCAACCATTTTAATGGATAAATTATTGAATTGTAATAAACAACTGTATATTTACAAAAACAGGTTTATAAACTATTTGTCTATCGCTTTAATAGTAAAATAAAAATTATGGCGTTTGCAAGGAAAATATGAAGCCCACTTAAAGTGGTTCAAATATCTCTTTGTCTTATAGGGCATAGGTGTTTGTTTAGCCAGGCTTTTACAGTATTTAATTTTAAAGTTTCTTGTAACTATCAGTTTTCCAGGTTGAAGATGATGTTGTGTTGAGTTTTCTACTGATTGATTCCTGTCCTCCCCAGTGTTTCTGTCACTGGTTCACTAAAACAGTATTTATACAGCTCCATTGGCGCTAAAGTTCTTAGTCCTTCTAACATTTTGGATTTTACAAGTAAAAGTGGAAAAAAAAATAGAAAAAAGACAATCAAATGCCTGGAGCTTAAAACAAAGTATGTGCAACCTACCATCTCACTTGAAAATTAATAAAATAAATAATTATGTAAATATAACATAGAGTTATAGATTTATATTTTGTTCATAACACATAGTGTAATATAAGTTGTATATTTTCATGTTTTTTGGTTTTATGTTATCATTCATGCCACAATAAAAATAAAACAGGAGTTTATGTACTCTTTAAAAAAAAAGATGTGGGTTGCCACCAACCTGTTTTTTTTGTTTGTTTTTTATTTTTTGTTTTTTGTTTTGTTTTTAATGCATTCTCTTTTTTCAGTATTACTGCCATGCAAGGCACCAATAAAAGCAGCAAATGTGTTCTTTATCTATTATACTGTGTTTCTTTTCCTAATTATTGTTATTTGTATTATGAATAGTACAAAAGTATGGAAAATAATTTGTTTTCAGTATAAATAACTCCCCTTTGTTGAAATTGACTTTCAACTGAGAATTATGTGTTCAATTCTTAGAGATAAACATTACCAGAAAGACAACCAAATTTTGTTAGAATGCATCTCACTCAGCCAGGGACCTGGCTTTACTGTAATGTCAAAAGATATGCCCCTTATATGTAGTTGAGGTAATATACTTGAAAACCCTGCATCCTGAAGCACCTGTAATATTGTTGTTTTTCTTGGTCAGAAACTATCATTGGAGTGGAGGGTGGAGTTTCTACTCAGAATTGCATTTCATCCTATTATTTGCATAGAAAGTTCTACATTTAAGATAACGGATTTACTAAGAACTATAAACATTTTTCACCTCGCTGCTAATTTTGAACAATAGATATTTCTGAATTTTTTAGTGCTCTGACACTAGCCTCTGGAGTCTGTCTCCAGCTCTCTTGAGAAAATGTTAAAAAGAACAAGAAGTCTCCTTTCCTTACGATGGCCATTTTTGCTTGTCTCTTCCACTATAGTATGTTTTCCTATCTTAGTAGTTCTATCTGTAATACTTTCCTATAAGAGTTTCGTTTGGTTGGTTGATTGTCTATTTGGGTTTTATTTTAAACAATATCAAGACATTGGGTCAGATAAAGTCTGGTTCAAACGAATCTAAAGTAGGTATATAAAGAGGGTGTATTCTTTTAACACTTAGGTCACTAAGTGGCACCTGCTTCAGAATCACCTACTGAAACTATGAGCACCTGGGCTCCACTCCAGATGTAGCAAATCAGAATCCCTGGGATGAGTGGCAAAGCGTTTGCCCTATCAACAGTTCCAAATGATTCCTTTGTCCACAATGATATTTCAAAACTATCAGGAAGGGGGGCACTATTTTCTCCTTCCTTCTAGCTACCTGATTTTGCATTTCAAATTCTGCAGACCCTGCTGCCTACCATACTTTCTCTTTACCCTTAGGCCTCCGCGAATAACTTGAAACTGAGGATGGGTGAATAGTCAAGGGTTTGAGCTTGAGAAGAGCCCTGGAAGCTTTCTCTTTGTAGGTTGCAGTTGAGGGCATGAGCTACATCTACACTGCAGACAAGTGGAATGTTGAAAATATAAACACACAAGTCTACAACTCACTTAATATGTACGACCCTAATTGAGGCTCTTTCAAAAGGAAAGTATCCATTGTAGGAGTTGAGAACTAAAGCTATTCTGTGCAGTGTTTATCATAGACTGCCTATGATTACATTGGCCAGTCTTCTAAATGTCTTCAGGAAACAGCTTTGGGAAATAACAGATAAATATTAAGTATATTTAGATGGGGAAAATCTTGTCCGGTTACAAAAGGTCAGCTCGTCCAAGGTGCAAATTCCTAATCACCACCCTCTCTTCTACTAAAGTTCACTTAGTTTTGTCCTAGGATATTCTGATTTAGAAACATTATCTTCTTGGCCTTTATGTTTTTTTAGTTTCTGATAGAATGTTTAGGACTAGCATGCAATAAAGAATTGTTTTACTACTGCTGATGCCTTGACCAACCAAAAAAATACAATAGTGAAAAGAAACCGATTTTTAAAGATCTATCTCAATTGTGCCAATCTTAGTTGTTTGTGTTTGAAGAAATACACATAAGTATTTTTTTAAAAATCAGAATGCTGTAATTTTTTCTTATTTATAATGTCAGATCATTGAAAACTCAATTGTAACAATGGAGGTGAAGGTAAGCATGAATTAGTTCTCTGAATTAAAGAATGTTTATGAAAAAATTCAATTTATTTTTCTTGAGTTTCTGAAGCAACCTAATAGCTAGCAGAGAATTGGTGAGAAATTCAGAAGACCTGTTTAATAAGTAAGCATTGTAGTTAGTATGTAAAGTAAATGCAACAGAATTGCTAAAAGTACTTAAAAATAGTTGATTTTATTTAAGCTAGCTAAGCATCTGTCCTACAATCTTATTTACTCTACCCATTTGTTTAGCAAACTATTTTTACCACTGAGAATGAACTTAACTCCAGCTCTGGTTACAGAATATCATCATTTTTCGTTTAGATCCAGATACATGAGATTGTATTTCCCTTGTTGCCAGTTTCCAAACGGATATGGATTAGAATGGTACTTTGTCGCTATTCAAAATGTGACCAAGATGATGAAAGCTGTTTTATTGTGGATATCTTTACAGATTCAATTTTAAAAGGGTGGAAAGGAATTACCAGAACAATTGAATTCAGTAGGCCTAGTAAACCACCATTTTTGTACCTTGCCTGTTCATTTAGTATTAAAATTCAGAGTCTGGAAAACAATCCTAATTACACACAAACTGTAAAATATATTTGCAATAAAGTCTTTTGTTTATAAAAGTGACTGCTGTTATAACATTTTTTATGAATTATTGTGGTGCCGGTAGAAAGAAAACCATAGAACTTACTGAGGTAGTGCCTTATACAGAAGACCGACTTGATCCAGAGGGCTCCAACTTTGACCCTCATTAAGCATTCATTTTGCCTTACATTACAAACCTATGATTTACTGAAAGAGTACTAGTTTACATATTGTGGCATGAAATTCAGTTTTATTCAAGACTGCAATCATTACTAGTAGGCCCAGAATCAGTACACAAACTGTCCATTTTATTTGGAAATGATCCCTCTAACAACATTGTCTTCTACTGGGTTAACAGGCACTAGCAGAATTAACAATATGGTTTTTATGGGTAGAGTTTATTTAACATCTGGAAAATGGAGTAAATCGCTGGTGGTATAACATTTGGGAAAAAATGCTAACTACAGATTTTGAAGAGAAAATTCTAGCTTGTATGCATTACAGATTTATCAATTTCCCTGAACCCACTGTTCCCACAGACCTATATGCTCTGATAAAATGCCATACATATGTTAGAAACTTGCCTATAAAATTCTCTACTGGAGCTTTATCTTCATCTCCCATTATCATAGGAAATAGTCTAAAAGGTCTTACTTTTTCAGATACTTCAAGATTCCCAAAAACTGGAAAATTTTGAGAAAGATTTATACATTTTATACTTTCCAGGTAAATTTGAAATACACATAGTCAAAGCTTGTGCCAAAGAAAGCTATTTAGGGATATTTTTAAGATGAAAAATGCATGTCAGAGAAAATGACTGTAAAGAAAGACCCTTAGAAGGTTGTATATTTTGTCTTTCCTTGGCTTAATGATTACATATTTGGCAATTATTAAATGAATGGTGCTAACTGGCTTCCTGGAGATATGAGGCCCAACTCTTGCCTCACACACACCCATACATACACACACACACACACACACACACACTGACAGAGGAAAATTCCCAAAACAAAACAAAAAACAGCTATTTTTATGACAGGACAAAGAAGAAACTTCAAGGACTGGAGAATTCTCATTGTTTTATTGAAAGATAAATATAAGTTTATCTTTATATCATGAGGAATAAACCTTTCATTGCCCTAAATTCTCAGATGGTTTACAAAAGCTGTAGATATGTCCAGGGTATGCTTACTCTATCAGTCATTAAGCAGAGTTTACTAAAGATAATTTGCAGAGGGTCAGAGAAAAATGGTATACATAGAGGTAACTGGATATATGGATTAGACAAGGATTTTCAAGGATAAAGCTGTAGGAACTGTGATTATGATGAATCCTTATCATGTCCCAGGGATTAGCTTTCTCAAATATCAGATATTTCAAATGGACGTGTAATTATGCCATGTTCGATATTATCATAAATCCTTACAAGTTAGAAAACAATATTCCATTCCTCAAAGTCTGTAATCTAGCCAAGGAAATAAGACTAACATACATTAAACTAAAAAACAGTGTAAGAATATGATTAATGAACTATAAATTGTAAGTGATAGAGGATTCCAAATAAGAACAAGAATTATTTTAGTATTTATTGAGACTTCTGCTTCCAAATATTATGTAGCACGCTGTGAATGGACAAGCTTCCACTGTAACCTCTAGAAAAAGCTGGGAAAAATTATATAATTAATTTTTTTAATTTCTTTTTTTGGGGGGTGGGGGTACATGGCCTAGGGATTGAACTCGGGTCTCCTGCATGGAAGGCAAGCATTCTACCACTGAACCACCCGTGCATCCCCTGTAAACTATATTTTAAAAACATTAGAAAGCCATGGAAGAGGTGAGGGCTGGATGAACTACAATTCCAGAAAAGTGAAAACCCATCCAGGACCATATGATGATGATAATAACCATTTTCATTTAGTGAAGGCAATAGGAAATTCTGGATGTTGCTTTGTAGAACTTTGGCAAATGTTCAGGGAAAGGGAACCAGCAAAGCAATTGTGATGGGTCTGACGTAACAAACTGGAAACTTGAAGGACCTCAGACGACTGGTTTCACTCCTGGCATACTTGCTGAATTCTAAGGTTGTATGGGAGGCTGGAGAGTTATATGTCAAAAATTTCTAAAAGACAGACTGAAATTTCCTGCTGTCTTTTAGGCCTTAGGAAGCAAAGATCAACTAGAGAAACGGAGCCTATCTCAAGCATAGTTAGTGTCACCCTCAAGATATTTGCCAGATTTTATCTTCAAGGGTATATACTGGAAAGCTAGGCTGGGAACCCCAGAAGGGGAGACCCTAATCCCCGCAGTCTTTCTTGGCTCAGGAAACAATGACCCAACACGTTCACAAGCATCAGCCTGGGAAAGTCATAAGATGAAACAAAATAGAGGAAGCCCGGTGATTACTAAAATAACAACCAACCTTGACACAGCTAAATCCCTGAGATTCAAAGGATCAGCCCCTCACTCTATCTGATTTAAGGATGAATGGTCAACTCCACTCAGGTGGAAAATTAAAACATTATTTTTCTTGTAATACAATGTCAGGAACAATTTTTTTTTAAATATGTGAAAAGTACAGAAAAAATAGACAAAGGGAAAACAAACAGTAGAAGCAGACTCACAAATAACACTGGTATTAAGTTACGAAGAAAAGACTTTAAGGTAGCTATGACTAATATAGTCAAGAAAATACAGGATATTATGAAATCTATAACTAATAATCAATTGGATACAGAAGGAAATGGGATCAGTGAAAAGAAAAGCAGCCTAATGGAATATACACAAATTTATTAAAGCAACATTTGATGAGATAATTACTGAAGATTTTTCAAAACTGATAAAAGCTATCTCACAGATTCAAGAAGCTCAGATAGTCCAGGCAGGATAAATAAAAAGGAAATCACACATATAAACAGTACAGTCACACTGCAGAAATGCAAAGTGTGATGATTAGGTTCAGGTGTCAGCTTGGCCAGGTGATGATGCCCCATTGCTCTGCTCTGTGGACGTACATCATCAGCATGTGAAATTCATCTATGGCTGACCACATTTGGCTAAGGGGAGTGCCTTCCACAATGAGTGATGTTTAATTTAATTAGCTGGAGGCTTTAAAGAAAGAGGCCAGAAGGGAGTTTAGCAGCTCAGCCCAGACATTTGGGGATGCAGAAAGGAATCACCCTGGGGAAATCTATTGGAACCCAGAAGCAGACATCGACCTTGTGACTTCCCAAGTGACAGAGAAACTCGTATGAAAGCTACTGGCTTTCTTCTAAAGAACTATAAATTTATAACTAAATAAATCCCCTTATTAAAAGCTGATCCATCACTGGTGTGCTGCAGTCTTTAGCAAACTAAGGCACAAAACAAAGACAAATTCTTAAAGCAGCCAGAATAAAGGACACATTAACTTTTAAAAAAGTGACAATAAGACTTTACAACTATCTTCTGAAAAGAAGTAATAGAATCCAGAACCAATGGACTCATATTTTTAAAGTGCTTCAAGAAAATGTATCAAACTGAATAATATGCAGAGCAAAAGAAATCCTATCAAAATGAAAGAAGAATATATTAAGGGAGTTTTTTTGCCTAATGGAAAATTACACCGCATGACAAAATGCAACTGCAGGAGTAAATGAAGAGCAATGGAAATGGTAAAGCACATGGAATAATAAAAATTAGTTGTCTTTAATAAACAAAAATAGTAATGCCTTTACAAGTTTTAAATATATTTTAAAATAAATGCATAAGAATAATGCAAAATGTTGGAGAAAAAAAGTAGGTTTAAAAGATTCTAAATTTGTAGCATCTATATGCTATGATCTCTAGAATAATCAAAAGTAGAATGGGAAAAGAATATTGAATGGTAAAAAATATATAAGGGTATAACTTTTTTTATAGAAGGAAATAAAATGGAATAGCAAATATGTTAAAGAAAGACTAGATAATCAGACTGAATGAAACAAAACAAAACTGTGCTGGTTTGAAAGGATGTACGAAAAGCCATGTTTTAATTAAAATCCCATTTCGTAATGGCAGAATAATCCCTATTCAATATTGTATGTTTGAATCTGTAATTAGATCATTTCCCTGGTGATGTAACCCAGTTAAGAGTGGTTGTTAAACTGGATTAGGTGACGACATGTCTCCACCCATCTGGGTGGGTCTTGATTAGTTTCTGAAGTCCTACAAAAGAGCAAACATTTTGGAGAATGAGAGATTCACAGAGAGCAGAGCAGAACAACAAAGCCACAAGAAGCAGAGTTCACCAGTCAGTGACCTTTGGAGATGAAGAAGGAAACTGCCTCCTGGGGAGCTTCATGAAACAGGAAGCCAGGAGAAGAAGCTAGCAGGTGTCACCATGTTCACCATGTGCTTTTCCAGATGAGAGAGAAGCCCTGACTGTGTTCCCCATGTGCCCTTCCACTTGAGAGAGAAACCCTGCACTTCATCGGCCTTCTTGAACCAAGGTATCTTTCCCTGGATGGATGCCTTTGACTGGACATTTCTATAGATTTGTTTTTATTGGCACATTTTCTTGGCCTTAGAACTATAAACTAGCAACTTATTAAATTCCCCTTTTTAAAAGCCATTCAGTTTCTGGTATATTGCGTTCTGGCAGCTAGCAAACTAGAACAGATTTTGGTACTGAGAGTGGGGTACTGCTGCTGTGGTTTGCAAATACCAGACATGCTGGAACAGCTTTTTAAGTGGATAAGGGGAAGATTCTGGAAAAGTTGTGAGAAGCTTGATAGAGAAGGCCTAGAATGCTTTGAAGAGACTGTTATAGAAATGTGGACTCTAAAGACACTTCTGATAAAGCCTTAGACAGAAATGAAGCATGTATTATTATAGACTGGAAGGAAGACAAGCCTTCTTTTAAAATGGCAGATAATCTGGCAAAATTGACTAGAGGCTTTGGCTGGAAGGCAGATTTTAAAAGCCATGAATTTGGATATTTAGCAAAAGAGACCTACAAATTAGATGTCGAAAGTGCAACCTGGTTTCTCCTCACAGCTTACAGTGTAATGCAACAGGAGAAAAATAAGCTGAAAACTGAACTCGTGAGTACAAAGAAACCAGAAATTGATGTCCTGGAAAATTCTGAGCCTCCAGAAAGGGAGACCACAGAGAATAGTGCCCTGTGTGAGGATTTAACCAAATGTGGAAACAGCCAGCCATTTCAGAGAATTGAACATGGAGTTATCCAGGAAGGGTTTGTGGAAACTCCGTATGTCTAATGGGCATGATCCAAGGCTACTGCATAGAAAGCCAACAAGAGTGCTGTGGGACCTGTATAAACAGAGCCGCTGCCAGTCTGGACTGGGGGATTCAGAGAAGGGAAACATTTGGAGGAAAAATAACTTTAGAGGCAAAGCCAAGGAGGCTGGGGTTTGAAGTCAAGAAGCCTTGGGCTAGGAGAGCAGATCCACCCAAACATGTGGAAAGGGTGAGTTTGCCCTGAAGGCGGCAGAGAATGGGCCTTCCACCTCGTTGCAGTGGAAGAGTCATGCTGCCTCAGGCCTTGGAGAGGGTAAAGCACATTCCTTGGGGCTTGGGGAGAGCCTGGCTGCCACCACATGGAGGGGTTGAGTGTGTGCCCCGAAGATGGCAGAGAGCCCGGGTGCAGCCCCGATGCTTGGAGAGGGTGGAGCCAAGAAAAAAGTGGTTTCCCCAATGTCCTCTAAGGTTGTATTCAGAGAGAGGCAGGCCTCTGTGTAGGCCCTTGGAAAGGGTGGGACTGTCACTTTCTGAAGCCCAGAAGATAAATGACTCTCAGACTTTGAAGTCTAATGTGTTTGCCCTGCAGGTTTTCGAAACTATATGAGTCCTGTAACCCCTATGTTCCTTTCTTCCTATGGAAATGGGTATATATATTCTATGAATGTTCCTCCTTTGTATGTTGGCAGCAAATAACTTGTTTTGAGTTTTTAGAGGTCCAGAGCCAGAGGAGAATTTTGCCTTAGAACAGACCATGCCTGTAACTAACTTTGATAGGCATTTGTACTGTTCCTAACTTTGTATTTCATTTGTAATGTTATTGAAATTGTTTAAGGATGAAATTAAGGCATTTTGTATATGGGGAAAACATGTCCAGAGGGTGGAATGTGCTGGTTTGAAAGGATGTATGAACCCTAGAAAAGCCATGTTTTAATCAAAATCCTATTTTGTAATGGCAGAATAATCCTCTTCAATACTGTATGTTTGAATCTGTAATTAGATCATCTCCCTGGAGGTATAACCTAATCAAGAGGTGGTTTTTAAGAGGATTAGGTGACAACATATCTCCACCCATTTGGGTGGGTCTTGATTAGTTTCTGAAGTCCTATAAAAGAGCAAACATTTTGGAGAATGAGAGATTCAGAGAGAGCAGAGCAGAACCACATAGCCACAAGAAGCAGAGTCCGCCAGCCAGCGACCTTTGGAGATGAAGAAGGAAACTGCCTCCTGGGGAGCTTCACGAAACAGGAAGCCAGGAGAAGAAGCTAGCTGGTGACACTGTGTTCACCATATGCCTTTCCAGATGAGAGAGAAACTCTGACTGTGTTCGCCATGTGCCCTTCCATTTGAGAGAGAAACCCTGAACTCCATCGACCTTCTTGAACCAAGGTGTCTTTCCCTGGATGTCTTAGATTGGACATTTCTATAGACTTGTTTTAATTGGGACATTTTCTTGGCCTTAGAACTGTAAACTAGCAACTTATTAAATTCCCCTATTTAAAAGCCATTCTGTTTCTGGTATATTGCATTCTTGCAGCTAGCAAACTAGAACAAAAACAAAGTTATATGCTGCTTACAAAAAATATGACATAGAAGGATTGGAAGTAAAAGGTTGGAAGAAGATATATCATACAAAAACTAATGAAAGCAAAAGCTAATATAGCTGTACAAAATTAGGCAAAGGAGACTTTCAGACAAGAAACATTAAAAAAGACAAGTAAGCTCATTTCTTAATGATAAAGGGGTCAATATAATAGGAAGAGAGAAGAATTCTAAATCTATACAAAAAAAAAAACTTCAAATGCTATAAAACAAACCCCCAAAAGTGACAGAACTAAAAGGAGAAATACACAAATTCACCAGCATAAAAGAGACTTTTTTACAGTTTTTCTCAATACCTGATAGAAGAAAATGAAAACAATGAGTAAAGAAAGTCTTAACAAAATAGATTTAGCAAACATGACCTAATTGATATATATAAAACACTTCACTGAATAATGGTAGATTTAACATCCTTTTCAAGTCCCCATACAACAGAAACTGGAATACACATAAAGAAATCATTTATAGCATATTCTCTGACTGCAGCGGAATTGAACTACAAATAAAAAGCAAAAATACAAAGAAAAACTCCAACTGCATGAAAATGAAATAATACCATAGCTCAGTAAGGAACCAAAGTAGAATTTAGAAAATGGGCAATAAATTATAATGAAGATAAAATGTATCAAAAATTGCTAAAAACAATACTTGGAGAGAAGGAAGGAAGTAAATGCTTTAAGTTTCCATCTCAAGAAGCTAGACAAAGAATAGCAAATGAAACCTAAGGAAATTAGAAAAAAGAAATTATGATAAGGATGTACATAAATGAAAGAGAAATGTATGCTGGAGAAAATAGACGAATCTCAAAATCATTCTTTGAAAAGATGAATAAAATATAATATTTATTGAGTCATTATTAACAATGTGCCCTCTAGTTACGTGGGGAACTTGGGGAGCTCCACTGACTACAGAGCGGTTCGCTTGGGTTCCAAGGATAGGCAACGTTTGGAAAGAAATAAATTATTGGTAAATGTCCTATTTATTTCAGCCTTTTTTATTAAATGAGTTTTATAATGCTAGTATTACCTGCCATTGTTTAGGTAACAAGTTTTAAAACATTTCAGTAATCAACAGTTATTTCATTTTATATACAGACCTTCTTGAATGGGAAGATTGAGAATAAAATTTGCTCTGATTTACAAATAATTTAATTTACATCCCACAACCATAGATTTGAGAGCATATTATCAAAGCCCAAGAACAACAAGGAATCCGCATAAGGAAGAAACAAAAATGTCTAATATAAGTGATATATATATATATACACACACACACGATACATAAACTAGCTGTAGTTTAAGAGTTGAAAAAAAAGGTAAAAGCAAAAATGATGTTTGAAGGAAATGATTAAAAATAAAATGCCAAGTTTATTTTTATTTTCTTCTATAAAAGTTATAAAGCTAGAAGACCGGGTATCTCAGTCCTTGTGATTTCCATTTCTCTTTCTCAGGTTTATACTCTGCAGCAAGAGAGATCCATCAAGCATGGAAGCAAAAATTGCAGTTGTTTTCTCCAGGAAGATATAACGACTCCCTATGTAAGCAATTCAAAAATGCCATGACAAAGCTATCCAGTATTGCCAGCATCCTGTCTTCAGGAAGAAAGCATCGTCTTCATGATGCCTTGATTTGGACATTTTCATGGCCTCAAAACTGTAAGCATGTAAGCTAATAAGTTCCCATGGTTAAAAGCCAACCCACAGCATGGTATTTGCTAAAGAAGACTAGGAAACTAAATCAGAATAATTGTATTTTTTAAATATAACAGTTTTATTTAAATACAATTCACTCATTTAAAGTATGCAATTTAATATTTTTAGTATATTCACAGAGTTATGCAGCTATCAATGTTGGAACCTTTAATCTCCTGAAAAACAAACTCCATACCTATTAGCTGTCACTCCCCATTGTATTCAATTGTTCCAGCCTTAGGGCACAATTGTGTGGGTTTCTGTGTGTGAGAATGTTTATAGTGGATAGTGGATATTTATATATATGCCTATGAAATTTGTCATTTAACCATTTTAAATGTATCATTAAGTGGCATTAATTACATTCAATGTTGTGCTACCATCACCACCATTCATTTCCAAACCATTTCACCACTCAAACAGAAACTCTGTACCCATTGAACAATAACCACCTTGTTCAACCTCCTGTCCCCTTCCTCCTCTAATCTTCATGAATTTGCTTGTTCTAGATACCCCATGAAATTGAAATCATATAATACTTGCCTTGTGCCTGATTTATTTTGCTTAGGTTAGTGTTTTCAATGTTCTTCCATGTTGTGGAATTAGCATGGATTAGAACTTCAGTCCTTCTAATGACTGGATAATATTCCTTATATGAATATACCCCATTTTGTTTATCCATCCATCTGTTGATGGACATTTGGGCTGCTTCCACCTTTGGACTATTGTGAATAATGTTGCTATAAACATTTATTCATAAAGATCTGTTTGAGTCCTTGTTTTCAATTTAGGGCACAATAGTTAATTTTTTTTTTTAAGTAGCAGAATTATATTGTTTAACTAAGCAAGGGACACTAGTTAGGAGGCTGAAGAACAGATGAAAAGTAACAACGGGAAAACTATGGCAGATACATATGAAGATTATGGAACACGACACGAGCTGTCCAAAGAAAAATATATGATTTACCAGGTGAGTGCTGTCCTTCTTTATTCACAGGTCAAAAATTCACAGGGAAAGACTTGGGTAAAGGAGCACTTGAGAAGAAGTGGTAACACATATATATGCCTTCCTCAAATATAAGACCACACATATACTAAAAACTTAACATTAATTCATGTGTCATTAAAAAATAAAAACACTGTCAATTAAATGAGACATGATTTCTTATCACATCTGCTGTAAGGTGCATCCTGATTTTAGAGATGCTAATTCGTGGTGATGAATAAACAACTATGTGATGATATTGTGAGCCATTGGTTGTACACCATGCATGGAATGTTTGCAAATTAAGAACGTTTGTTTTTATGTTGTTTTATTAATAAAAATATTTGTGAAAAAGTGCATTCTAGAATCAATGGAATACAGTATTGAATAGTAATAATAGCATTAGCAACAGAGAATCATTATTTGTGTTCTCACATTGGTCTTCTTAAAATAAATAACTTGTTTCATGTTTTATTTCATGAAATATTTTTAAATAAGTTCCAACTACAGTTGCTTATTTTACTTAATATAACAGTGAATTTGCAAAAAGAAAAAAGAAAAAGAAGGGGAAATCTTCTCAAAGATTTATTTTTGACTAACTTGTCAATGCCCATGTCCGTTGTAATGGAAATATTTACACTATTTCTACTTTCAAAGAGATCACTACCACCAAAAGTACAAGGCCAAAATCTTTTAACCTAAGGAAAGAGATAGGAAGTAAGAAAAATAAGAACAATAGGAAGGACTCCTTTTTCCCTAAAACCATAGTAACAATTGAAAACTTACCAATTAACTATAAGGCTCCCCAAAGAGGACAAAATGGTTTGTACTCTGGACGGTAGATGATAAATCTACCATCAATCCATTTTTGGTCGTATCTTTTATTTTTGGAAACTCTTTTATTTCCATTTCTTCATCTATACTTTGCACATTTTTCCTGTGCCCACGTGTGTCTATATTCAGGCTAAAGAATTTGCCATACCCCCAATTTCCACTGAGTTCTGTCTACTTGCTTTCCCAATGGCTGCCTGTGGCACACTTGTGAGCTGGTAGGCCAGGGCTTCTTTTCCTTCTGGAAAAGCCTCTGGCTGCAGTGAGATGGAACTTCACAGCGGAGCTCACTGAAGCGCCATGTTGGCACTCCTACTCTTTCCTCACGCCCGACTTCTAGTCCCCCCTACGATAGTTCCACTTTCTCTTTTCTTGCTTCTGTTTACGCTCTTCAGAACTTACAATCATGAGCTGAGCCATGGGGAATTCTTCTGTCCCCACACCAAGTTTCAGGAATATAAAATGGCTGCAGTAGCCACTGACATATTCGTCCTCCTCTTTCTTCTATTCCTTGACTTTCTCTACCTTCTGATCTGCCTGTGGTCACTCTGAATTTATTAATTCCTCCTTTGCTTTTACTTATTTTCTTTTGCCTCATATCGCTTTTGCTGTTTCATCAAGTTTCCTTTTTGGGTTTTCCCTTCAAATGAGAATGTCTCTGTGAGCTGCCTCTGTCTTCATCTGAACCTCTCCTTTCCCAAACAGTAAGGGGTATAGAGAGAAGACACGACTTTGGGGGGCCTCCAGCTGTCTTCTTGAATTAGATCTTGGCAGCAGGAGGCCTGAATTCACACTCAAGTAATCTGCTAAAACATTTCAGAATATCATTTCATTGTGAGGGCATACTCACTTTCACTTCTAAATAATAGTGCTGCGAAGCTCTTCTTTTTCATCTCTTCCAAACAAATATCCAGCAGATATGTAAATGTGTGTTTAAGACCAGGTGACCAGGCTTCCAATTGTGGATTCTCCCTGTGTAGCTGAGATGGGTTCAAGCAGTCAACGGTGGGGGCTCCGCAATCACCTTGACATTGAGCAGATAGAAGGCTGTTCATTAATCACGAGCACCATTTCAGAAGAGATTCTCTAACTCTGGCAGGAAGGTAATTGACAGGAATCTCAGTGACACGATGAATGAGTTTTCTGCAGTCCTACTAAACAACCAGCTTAGAAAAAAATAAGCTGTGCCTAGCCATAGTAAATATTTTCTGGCCTGTATTTCTGCTCTTAAATCACATTGTCGGATTTCTTAGTCTCAATCTAATCGTAGCTTATTCACACTAGGAGCTTTTGAATTTCCTCTGCCTTTCTCCACTGATGATTTGCCCTGCGTCCTAGGCTGCCCTTCTGTTGTGCTCGCTATTATTGGAGCTCAATAGCAGCCCCTCCTCTAGCCACATCACCCTCTTCTGGACTTGGTGTCTCTGGTCTTATTTCCATTGCTGTTTAGGCTTCTACAGACTGAATTTATCTTTGCTGTGATCAAGAAAATCCCATGTGCTCTCCTTATAAAGATGATGTAAACTCCAAATAGATAGAGCACTGAAACCGCTTTGTTTGTTTGTTTTTGCACTTATGCAATGTTAGGTGCTGGGGATACAGAAAAGAAGGGTAAAAGATCTGTCTTCAAGGAGTTTATAGTCCAGTTGCCGGTGGGGGGGGGGGGGTCAGGCAAATAGAGGAGGACCACACATGCTAATTTTAATCCATGACCTTGCACGAGATTTCTATGCATTTCAGAGGCTTCAGTTGGCATCATGGCAACTTCAAATCCCTATTTCCTCAGGACCCTTATATGATTCCCAGCTCATGTCTCGCAGCTATTTTTCTCTTTCTATTCCATGTAAATGCAGAAATGTATTTCTTTTCCTTCAATTCCCTACTAAAATGCATTGAGAAATATGCAATAGATTTTTCCTGAGCCTCTAAAACAGAGAGCATTCAACTTGCAGCTACGCAACTAAATTTAAACAGCAAGTATTAAACTTCTTAAAAATGCCATGTGACTTTCTCCACAACCCTGGCTCCAGCTTGAAGAGAAGCAAGAATGCCTTGCTTTCCTGATTCTTCTCTTACTCTTTCATACACCGATTCCTTTGCATTTTTTTTAATGATGAAGAAATTGAGTTATGGCCTTTGTTGTTGCTTCTCATTTCATGATCTCTATTCCCACCTCCAAGACTTAACATAGTATTTTACAAAAAAGAAAAAGAAGAAAGCTTGGTCCTTCCCTTAAAATCTTTCTTCAGAATATAATCACTGGGAATCCTGGCCACCCAGAGGAGGAACAGTGTAGGCATCAGAGCAGTGCCTGGATTAGGTGGTGCTTGAGCTATTCTATAGCTAACTAGCTTTTATGACCTTGTTCAAGTCACTTAAATTCATCGGGTACAATACGTTTTGTGGAGCAAATAAAAGAGAAAAATAATGGATGAAAGGACTTTGGCCATAGCAGCGTCACTAATTGTTCTTGTGCATAATTTCATACCAATGAATCTTCCACTCTTATCTACAAGAGCTGTTGCTTAAAGGTTAACGCAAAATGACTAAGGGATCTTTAACGTCAGTGGGATTATTACTAAATCTTGAAGAGTGACATTCATTGACAATTAGAAACTTGCCTACAGAATGGGAGAAAGTACATCTCAGTCTTATTAAATTCATAAACCTAATCTGAGTAAAATAGCATGGTACATATTCTTTATGACCCACTCCTACATTTTGGGACAAACACTAATTCTTAATTTTCTGAAAAACACAATTGAAAAAATAAGACACATTTTTAGCCATTTTCAGAAAGAAAAAAACTTTCAGAAGACATACCTTTAAAGCTTCCCATTATATACATATTTTCCTACTCAAAGAAAAAAATACAAAAAGAGGGATGCAAAAGTGCCTCTGTGTGGAACACTGTTGATCTCTGAGGTTTCACCTGTAAACGCTGGCTTTCGCATTTCTCTCCTTCGTCATGAGCAGAACAACTTCTGAATGGGTTGATTCTGAGAGGAAATGTGCCAAATTTTAGACATGCATCAATGTTAGCCTTAGATTTCCAAATTCCACCTGAAAGGAACACTGAGGAGGTGAGGCAGAAGGGATGTTGATTCTCAAATGTTCTTTTGTCTCTTTCTTGATAGAAAATGAAGTACTATGTAGGAGGTGGGTAGTGCCATCACAGCCTGCTTTATTCAGCCTGAAAAGGGAAGGTCAATATATTTTCCTATCAGGAGGAGGAAATTGTATAGACAACTCCCAGAATTACAATAAAGACATCCTTGACAGCACATTGAAAAGAATGGTAAACTTTTCTTTTCTTTTTTCAGAAAAAAAAATCAGCATTTAAATGACAGATGAAGGTGGATGATGGACAAAATGCATTATTCTTAAAGTGTCTCCTAGTTTTCCCAGGAGAATGATTGCATTTTAACAACTGAATTCAAATTGGTTAAATAACAATGAATCAGTTTATCAATAAGACAGACGAGCCATTCTTGAAAACCATGTTTTAAAACGTTCTTGTAGTTTTAGCTTTGTCTCCAAGCATCTAGTACCATAAAAAACAAGAAAAGGGAAGCAACTTTAGCTCTATTTTAATATAGGAATGTTTTATAGCTATGTTAATGTTAGGAATAACAAGTATTGGAGTTTGCAAAATGTAAATGACTGTCTTCTTCAATAGCTTAGCCAAATAGACATGGCCTTCATTTGTGTCAATAAATTTTTGGCAGCTTAGGAATTTTTTTAATAATTTGTTGTAGCTCAACAAATTTCCGAAAGGACAGCACACCAGAGTTAGTTTTGATTTAAAGTAGCAAAGTTTTACCTGTTAAGTTACTATTTTACTGTTATATGAGAATGAACTTAACAGAAAAGAAATTTGTAGAATTAAGGAATATAAATTGAAGATGTCATGATATTATAATTATTAATTCTTTTAAGGATTTATAATTGTCATTATAATTCCTTTTAATGAACTGTATGGGACAGCACTGTTTTTAAAAAAGAGAATATACTTCTCTCTGGTTTTGAAAGTTCTGTGTTAAGAATATTGAAAGTATAAAATAGGGGGGAAATTATGTAATAGTAAGTGTTAACATGTAGTGTTCCTTTGAAGACTTTTACCTCTACACATGGATATTTTACAAAATTAAGATATAATATGTTATTTTTATCTTCTTTACTTAAATACCTTATCATTATAATCAGATATCTGTATACTTTCAGTTTTTGCTTTAGAAATATTTATATTGTGAACATTTATGCAAATAAATCTTGGTCGGCTCTTATAATTTTTTTTTTCTTTAGTAAGATTAATGAGTCAAGTGCTTGAAATTTTAAGGGGGGTCCAAATTTATTTCCAGGAAATATACAAATTTACATCTCTGTTGCTTCTGGTCCATTTTGTTCCACCCCCACTTTAGGGCAATTGATCCCTACTGCAGGCCCCTCATCACGCTGCCTCAGAAAACTTTTCCTCTGTTTTGAGAGTAACGTGCTTACAGCATCCATCAAAGGAATTAGTGACCATCACTTCTGATGCCCCCACCACAACCCAATTCTTATGTTATGACTCAAGCAAAACCCCTCACCTCTGCTTAGGAAGTCTTTGACAATAAAAGCAACAAAATGAAATGGAAAGAGTGTGGCATCCACGTCCTAGAATGGACCACTCAGCTTTACTACCAGCTATACAGGCATATGACCTGGGGGTATTTGTATCAGACTTTCCAAATATGAGTTCTTTCATCTCGAAAGTGATGAGCTTACAGTTTTTTTCCCAGTTTCAAAAAAAATGTCTTTGAATGACCTTCTTGAGGCCCTAATATCACCTGATCAGGATTAAATTCTCCCCATTCTCACCTCCAGTGGTAACTTATTTGTTGTTCAAGTGTCTTGATCAGTGTAAGTCCAGGGGAAAAGAATCACTGAATTACTACATTCATGTGGTTTTATTATTTAATATGTATCATCGTCTTCCCATAAAATAAACAGATCATGTGTCTTGCAAATACTAGATCTATTCATTTTGGAAACATAAAATACAGGTTCAGATCATGAAGTAATATGTGGTAATTCTTCAATTTTATAAAATCTGTTTAGCTGTTTGAAAATAGAACACAGATTTAGATGATCTTTCACATGCTTAAAAATTGTTAGAACTATTACTTTTTACCTATATTATAGTGATAAATTCAGAATAGTTTGTAATTTTAAATGTACAATTTTTAAATGCACATTTAAAATTTTAAATGTGCATTTAAAAATCGATTAATGCTTAGCACTTTAACCCAAGTCCCCCAGCAAATGTGCACGCCATCATTTCCTCACGAGCAATGACTTTTGAATAGGCAACTCACCTATTGTGTCAAAGTTTGTATTTTCTGGAGGAAACTATGATTGAGGCTAATGTTAATTGATTTATTCAATTTGAAATATCCTTTTACAAGATCCGTGTGGCAGCTAAATAATTCTTAGCAAAGAAGAAAGTGCTGCCTGCTTCACTCTAAATACCTCGCTGGGAATATTTCCAGCCCTTGTCAACCTTGACTTGCTTTCCATGAAAAGTTGGAATAAATCTATTCACAACCTATTATCATGAAAAGCCTTCTTAAATTATGCCTGGAAGGAAGGGAGTCATATTATTAATGAACAGGTCAGAGGAAAGCTAATGGGGAAGGCCTGCACACAGAAAGCCTGAAGCTGTACCTTCTGCTGTTCCCCATCAGTGGACTTTTATCAAAATGTTCAAGACCATAGAGCTGCTTTCAAAAATGAAATCTATGATGTTTCAATTGAGAGTACTTTTCTACAGGGAATCTTCCCAACTTCTTCCTTTTCTCATCTCTTTTATTCTGATCTGTTTATATGTCTTGATATGTTCATATGTCCAATGAAGGTACCTGTTAGAAATCATTAAAATTTAGCCATATAACATCTCTTAGGAGTTAATAGTACATGCTGTGATGGAATAGCAGTGGTTTAAAAGTCCAAATGTTTAACAATAGTAATAACAAATTTAATATATTGGTATTTACTGTGTTCCATGTAATAAGGTAATAAAAAGAATTATACTTTTTATATAAAGAAGGAATGAAAAATGAACAAAATTTTAAGAAGCAAAAACTATGTGAAAGACAACAGCCTATTTTGAAATGCAAAAAGAAACAAAATAAAATAAGACAGCCTGAGGGATTATAGAAGGATAGATGTGTGAAAAATCAAGTATAGTAAAATGTTAAAGGTAGAATCTAGGTGGTGGATATACAGATACTCAATTTTTCACATATTGAAAATATGCATAATAAAATATTAGGAATAAAGCTATGAAAGACCAAAGAAATAAAGTGATAAAATAAACTGAAAATATAACAAAAAAGAGATATTGCATTAAAACTTTAAAAGATTAAAAGAGAAGAAGATTTTTTAAATGAATCAAATGAAGGGTGCATGGGTGGTTCAGTGGTAGAATGCTCGCCTTCCATGCGGGAGATGCAGGTTTGATTCCCGGACCATGCATCAGATAAATAAATATGTAAAATGGATCAAATGTAAGAATGGAGAATTGACATCAGAGCAACATAGGAGAAAGGTGAACACAGGCTCTGGAATTGAGCTATCTTGGTTCACATTTTTTTCTACTAGTACCTTGCTTTGCCATTTGGCCAAATTTTATTTTATCTCTGTACCTCAGTTTCCTCATCTGGAAATGGGCCCATTATGACAGCTACTTCATCACATATTTGAGTGTTAAATAAGATAGATATGTAAAAGGCTTAAAACTGTTCTGGTGTATAGCTAACTATAAATGGTAATTGATTATGAGAAGTGTGTTCAATAAAGAGATATAAAATAGAATAGGTTAACACAAGAGAGATTAAGAATGAATGATTAAAGAGAGAATTCAATTATCCATTCATGTTAGAAACATTTATTAAACCTTCTCAGTTCCAGTCACTGAAAATACAAAAAGAAACCACCATCTCTTACCTTAAAGAATGCACATTCTGAAAAGGAGAGGGCAAGCATGAGAAACTCAAATGCAGTATTTGGGGCCGTTATAGAAGTATGTTTAGATTATAGAGGGGCACCAAGAAGGAAAAGTCATTTCTACTTTCTGAGATGAAAAAAGTTTTCTTGAAAAAGATATATTTTAAACATTATAAGCCTAGAAGAATAAAACACAAACTAGCATATGTAATATAAAGTATGATAGCAATGAAAGAGACCATAGGGTGAGAAATAAAAACCAAATGTTTTAAAAAACAAATTTAAAGATGGCCACAATTTAAGTTCAAAACTTTAAGGTGTTAAGATAAATGTAGCATTAGGCAAAAAAGCTGACTTACCTTGTGTCCAGAAGACTATATATACATGTGTGCTTCCTAGATCTTATGGTTCCCTTCTCAGATGTCATAAGAGCAGGACCCTTGATCCTTGCACTATAGGCTTTCCCCTATGTAGCCTATGTGTGTCCCTGTGACAAAAATAATTCCAGCAGCTGTCTTAGCTGAAGCAACTTACAGACCTGCAAAACATTGGGTAGATGCCCTGAAACCAAAGAACGCGTTCAGCATTTTTATCATACGCAATCTCATTTTCACCTTTATAACAGCTCTGTAGGAGAAGTTGTGTAGCTATTTCTGTGCTGTTTTCTTTAGATGAGTGTGGCAGACACACTCAAAGATGGCTCTCATGACCCAGTCTTTAGTGTTCACGCCCTTGTGTGATCCCAGCCCCTTGAGTATGGGTGGTGCCTGTGACTTGCTTCTAATCAACAGAATACTGAAAAGGTGACAGGATTAGGCTTACTGTGTACATGATGGTTTATGTAAGATTTCACCTGGTCTTTTGAGGAGATTCTCTCTCTTGCTAGCTTTAAAGAAGTGAGTCGCCATGTTGTGAGCTACCCATGAAAGGAGCAAAAGTGGCAAGACTCAGGGCAGCCTCTGGCCAACAGCTGGCAAGAAATCGAAGCTTTCAAGGCCATACAAAGAAATGAGTTCTGTCAACAACCACGTGATTTTGGAAGTGGATCATTTCCTAGTAAAGCCACAGATGAGACCGCAGGCTGAGCCATCTCTGTGTGGCATGGTGAGGCCCTGAAGCTGGGGACCAAGCTAGGCTTGCTCAGACTCCAACCCAGGAATCTGTGAGGTAAATGTATGCAGTTTTAAGTGCTAAATTTGTGAGAACATTATTACATGGCAGCAGACAACTAATACAATGAGGAAGTTGAGGTGTGTGTGGTTTATTAGTGGACTTCATGGTGTTGATGAGATACCATCAACTGCCAATGTTTGTTCTCACATTCATTCTCCATGGAAGAGGGACCTTAGCTAAGTTCCTCAGTCCCTCAGAATTCTCCAGAACCCAAGTATATCTTATAACATATAGTTAAAAGAGATCACATTTTTATTATATACGGATGCAATGACATTTAATAGCTATCAGAGAAGTTAATGAGTCAAGCCACTCTCAGGACACAAAGCACAACACAATGAATGAGACACCAGATAAATCACGGTGGCTTTCTTAGTTGGGTAGTAATTAACTAATCATCAGATTAGAAAAGGATTTTGATAAGAAGTTCCAGACAAAGAGTTTCTTTGAATGATTCCAAATTTTTATAATTAAGAGATCACTACCTTGCCATACCCATGATTTTATTTCTTCTCCTAACATATTTTAGCCTCTTACACGAATACAAGTTAAAACATTCTGAAAATTCTTTCATTGTAACTCTAGGTATTTGAAAATAGTCAAAAAGAGGTTTCACAACTTTTAAAGGGCATTATGGTCATTTTTGCTAAATAAAAATGAGCCCTCAAGAAAATACTATTTTGGGGTGACAAAGTGATAATGAAAGAAATGTGCTTAAAATGGACAACAAATATGCCTTTCAAACTGAAATGATTAAATAAAGATACGCCTGTGGAAGAGACTGAAACTAGAGAAGTGCTGAAATTCAGGGCTGTGCTCGGAACATCTGAACTGGGATAGCTTTAGCAATGTCTGCCAGGAAAAGCAAACTTCATTTAAAAATTGTTCTTAGAATTTCTTCATGTCAGTGACATTCTGTGTGTGAGGGCTCCGTTAGCATACAATCTAACAGAAGCTGCTTAGAGCTGATTGGGTAGAGAATACCCTGGTTTACTCTGATATTTTAAAATGTGCTATCCTCCCCTTGTGTTCTGAATTTTTCTGATTATGTAAATGTGAATTTTTTTAACAAGAGCATTTCTTTATGACATTTTAGATCTTAGTCATTCAACTTGCCCTACTAAGCCCAAGCAAAGGGCTTTTGAAAGAATCAAGTGAAAGTGAAGTGTAGCGCCGGAGCCACGTGTCTAGAAGTGGTTTCTGACCTTGACATTGCTCTTTGACAGGGTTAGAAAAGAATCAATGGGTCACAATTACTTTCTGAACATGCAGACGAAGGAATGAAGGGGAAAAATATGTCCATGTGTAAGAGTTAACACCACGATAAGAGGAGACTGCAAATGATGGATGTGAAGTCTGTAGGTACATTTTTATAGTTATATTTTTTCCTACGAGAGCAAGTGATGAATTTCATAGAATTTGATCAGTTCCTGGATAAGTCTGGGTGTGACATCTCTTCTTTACAATCTGTAGTGATGTTTGTTTCCTCGCAAAATCTCAGGAGGCTTTTATGGTGAATTTATTGACCTGTTTTCACATATTCCAAAAGAACAATGGGGGGAAAAAACGGCAAGGAAATCTTAAGTGTTGGTTGAAATATTTGGGGGGAAACTAGAAAATTAAAGGTCAGGTCCTTAAGCATTTGGAAGAAAATAATATAGGACCCTATCTTACACCATGCAGGCCGCTTTTTTGCCAAGACATTTGTTTGAATTAATTCAATTTAACTATTCTAAATTCACTTCTCTACTCATATACACAATTTTATTACTTCCTGTAAAAAAATATCCTTTGAGTTAAAGATTTATACTTTAAAAAGTACAATAAAATTACACCTTAAAAGGAAGAGACTATATGCACTATTGGGGTGGGTAGGGAGGATTTTTTTTTACCTGAGAGGGAAAACCAGAAAACATGAGAGAAAAGATAGTTATTTTATTATTTTAAAGTGTAATCTCTTTTTGGGAAAAAATACTACAAAGAAAGTAAAGAGAAAAATGTTAGATTTGGAAAAGATATTTGCAACTCACAGCTTACTAACCATAATACAACAAAAACTCTCACAAATTGTTAAAAAAAGAAAGCAAAAAAAATAAATTAAAAAGTGGACAAAGTATACACAGTATAAATTCACAGAGAGGCAATTGCAAGCGACTAGCAAACATTTGAAAGGATGTTCACATTTGCTTGTTGTCAGAAAAACAAATGAAAATTAGGGAGAAAAAAATGAAATGTCACTTTACAATTCTTGCAATGCCAAAAATTAGAAAGACCTACAACACTTATGTCCAGTCCATGAAGAACTGTGGAATTACCGAGTTTTGGAAATGCAAACTAGCATTATCTGCTAAAAAATACACACACACACACACACACACACACACACACTCACTCACTCAGTGATAGAGAATGCCTACTTTTCTCCAAAATTAATTTTTCCTTCTTGTGGCTAGATTTTATTTAATAGCCTAATTTGACTGTATACCAGCCAATAAACGTAAGCAGGTTTGATAAGTGAATCTTGCAGGCCAGGCACATGTCAAACTCCTAAATATAAGGAGTACTTCTCTACACTCTTTTCTCATTCTGTCTGATTGGGATGGTGAAACAGGGAATTGCTGAGGTGGCAAAGCCTAAGTTAGCACTACCTCACCTACTCTAAGTGATACATGTTTAAACTAGGAATTCATCCCTTAGACATCATCTTATGTGATTAAAAAAAGCCAGCATTTACGAATAAAATAATTATTGTACCACTGTTCATATTTACTAGCATTTTTAAAAATCCAGATCAAATGGAATAACTGTGAAAGTGTCTACAAATGAATAAATTGCAGTAAATCCATATATTAGAATATTCTACGGTCATTAAAAAGAAGAAATTAGTATCATTCCACGTGACTTGAAGGATTGTGAAAAGGTGTTGTTAAAGATGAGCAAGATGCAAGAAGTATAAATACTACTATTTTCTTTTTGTGAACTAATCAGACCTAAATACCTAAGTGTGTGTATATTTGCATAGATGTAGATATATATTTGTTTAATATAATTGCATAAGCATGAAACAATATAACTATCTATATACCAAATTGTAAGATGTTTCTGTGAGTCAGAGTTGTGAGAATAATAGAATGTCACTATTGAATAAGGGAGGAGTAGCTTTTACATAACTCCATTAAGTAAAAATAGAAAATATAAAGAAAGCATACTAAAGACTCACACCCATATGCAGTATATGTATGTGTGTGTATTTATGGAAATTTATAAATAATAGATTTTTTTTCTTTATTAGAGTAGCTGTGAGTTCACAGAACAATCATACATAAAATAGAGAATTCCCATATATGCCCAATACCAACAACTGGCATTGGTGTGGAATATTTGTTACAATTGATGATATATTTTAATAATTGTACTATTAATTAAAGCCCATGGTTTAATGCTGCTTTTTAAATCATATTGCAGTGCTGTTAATTGTGTTCACAATGCTGTACTATCATCACCACCATCCATTAAAAAAACATTTCCATCATTCCAAATAGGACCACTATATATTTGAAAACTTAACTTTCCATTCCCTATCCCCACCACAACACCTAGTAAACCATATTCTAGATTCTGACTCTAAAAGTTTGCTTATTCTTATCATTTCAAATCAGTTAAGATCATACAATATTTGTCCTTTTGTGTCTATCTTGTTTCACTCAACGCGCTGTCTTACAGATTCATCCATGTTGTCACATATATCAGGAACTCATTCCTTTTTATGGCCGAATAATATTCTAGGCTATGTGTATACTCCGTTTTATTTCTCCATTCATGGGTTGATGAACATTAGGTTGCTTATGTCTTTTGAAACTTGGGAATCATGCTGCTATGCAAATTGGTGTGCAAGTATCTGTTTGAGTCTCTGCTTCAGTTCTTTGAGGTATATACCTAGAAGGGGGATTGCCAGGTCACATGGTACTTAGCTTTCCACAGTGGCCGCACCATTTTATATTGCCACCAGCACTGAAGGACTATTCCCATTTCTCTGTATCCTCTCCAACCCTTTTATTTTACTTTTTTAATAGCAGCCATTCTAAGAGATGTGAAATGGTATTTCATTGTGGTTTTGATTGGCATTTCCCTGATGGCTAAGCATCTTTTCATCTGCTTTCTGGCCAATTGTATATGTTCTTTGCAGAGATGTCTGTTCAAGTCTCTTGCCCATTTTTAAATTGGATAGTTTGCTTTTTGGTTATTAATGTGAAGGATGTCTTTATACGTTCTAGATATTAATCCTTTATCAGATATGAGGTTTTCAAATATTTTTCCCATTTTTGAGGTTGTCATTTTACTTTCATGATAAAGTCCTTTAAGGAATAAACATGTTTTTGTTTTTTTTATTTTAATGAGGTCTCATTTATCTATTATTTCTAATGTTGTTTGTGCTCTTGTTATAAAGTCTAAGAAACCAGCACTTAACATAAAGTCCTGAAGATGCTTCCTTGCATTTTCTCATAGGAGTTTGACAGTTCTAGCTTTACATTACAGTCTTCGATCCATTTTGAGTTGATTTTTGTATATGGTATAAGTGTGTTAGATTCAGTTGTCAACTTGGCCAGGTGAGCATACCTAGTCTTGTCGCTGCGGACATAAGCCAATGCTACGTGAACCTCATTTGTTGCTAATTACATCTGCAGTCAGCTAGGAGGCGTGTCTGCTGCAATGAGTGACGTTTGACTTAATTGGCTGGTGCTTAAATGAGAGAGGGCAACGTAGCACAGCTAAGCAGCTTGGCATTCCTCATCTCAGCACTTGCAGCTCAGCCCAGGCCTTTGGAGATGGAGAAAGAAGACACCCCGGGGAAACTTGTTGGAACCCAAGGGCCTGGAGAGAAGACCAGCAGAGACCATCCTGTGCCTTCCACGTAAGAAAGAGCCTCAGTAGAAAGTTAGCTGCCTTTCCTCTGAAGAACCAACAAAATAAATCCCCTTTTATTAAAAGCCAATCCGTCTCTGGTGTGTTGCATTCCCGCAGCTAGCAAACTAGAACAATAAGGTTGGGGTCTGACTTCTTTTTTTGCAAATAGAAATCAAGTTTTCCTAATACCATTTGTTGAAGAGACTGTTCTTTCCCAATTAAGTGGTCTTACCCCTTGTCAAAAATCAGTTGGCCGTAAATGTGGAGGTTGATTTCTGAGCTCTCAATTCTATCCTATTGCTCTATATGTTTGTCCCTGTGCCAGTAACACGCTGTTTTGATTACTGTAGCTTTGTAATTCTTTAAGACTGGGATGTGTGAGTCCTCCAAATTCATTCTTCTCTTCTAAGATGGCTTTGGCTATTTGGGGCCCCCTAACTTTTTATCTAAATTTGACGTTGGCTTTTCCATTTCTGCAAAGACATTTGTTGGAATTTTTATTGGGATTGTGTTGAATCTATAAATTGCTTTGGGTGGTATTCACATCTTAATGAGATTTAGTCTTCCAATCTGTGAACACAGAGTGTCCTTCCATTTATTTAGCTATTCTTTTATTTCTTTTAGCAATATTTTGTAGTGTTGGATTTATTCCTCAATATTTGATCCTTTTATTTGCTATTGTAAGTGGGATTTTTTTCTAGATTTTCCTCTCAGATTGTTCATTGATAGGGTATAGAGCAATCTTCTACTACTACTACTACTACTATTGCTTTTTTGCATATGGTCTTGTATTCTGCCACTTTGCTGAACTTGTTTAATAGCTCTAGTTGCTTTGTTTTAGATTTTTTTCCAGGCTTTTTATTTATAAGATCATATCATCTGAAAATAGGGAAAGTTTTACTTCTTCCTTTCCAGTTTGGATGACTTTTATTTATTTCTTGCCTAATTGCTCTGGCTAGAATTTCTAGCACAATGTTGAATAATAGTGGTGACAGCATCCTTGTCTTGTTCCTGATCTTCTAGTGAAAGTTTTCAGTCTTTTTCCATTGAGCATGATATTAGCTGTGGGCTTTTTTCATATGCCCTTTATCATGTTGAGGAAGTTTCCTTCTATTCCTAGTGTTCTAAGTGTTTTTGTCAAGATACCATGCTGCATTTTTTTTCAAATGCTTTTCTGCATTAACTGAGATGATCATGTGTTTTTTTCCATCATTCTGTTAATGTGGTGTATTATATTAACTGATTATCTTATGTTGAACCAATTTTGCATATCAAGGATAAATCCCACTTGATCATGGTGTATAATTCTTTTAATAAACTCTTGGATTAGTTTGCTATTGCTTTGTTGAGGATTTTTGCATCTTTATCTTGTATTTCACAAGAGATATTGGTCTGTGGCTTTTTTTTTTCATGTGGTATCTTTCCAGCTTTGCTATGATTGTGGTGTTGGCCTCAAAGAATGAGTTAGGGAGTGTTCCCTCCTCTTCATTTTTTTTGGAAGAATTTGAGCAGAATTGGAGTTATGTCTTGGAATGTTTGATAGAAATCCCCTGTGAAGCCATCTGGCCCTGGGCTTTCATTTGTTGGAAGGTTTTTAATGAGGGATTCAATTTCTTTACTAGCAATTGGTTTGCTGAGATCTATTTCTTCTTAAGCCAATGTTGGAAATTTTTGTGTTGCTGAGAATTTTTCCATTTCACCTAGGTTATCTAACTTATTAGCACTCAATTGTCTTTGGCATTCTCTTATATTCCTTCTTATTTCAATGGTGTCAATAGTAATGTTCCCTTTTCATGTCTGATTTTAGTTATTTGTATCCTCTCTCATCTTTTTCTTGGTCAGTCTAGCTAAAGATTTGTCAAATTAATTTATCTTTTCACAGAAGCAACTTTTGGTTTTGCTGATTTTATTGTTTGTTTTCGATTTCATTTATCTGCGCTCTAATCTTTATTTCCTCCCTTCTGCTCACTTTGGTTTTAGCTCCCTCTTCTTGTTCTAATTCTTCCAATTTGAGGTTCAGACTCTGAATTAAAGTCTTTCTTCTTTTTAAACATAAGCGTTTAGAAGATAAATTTCCTTTTCAGCACTGCAAAGTGATACAGTCCCAGTTTTTATCTTTGATCTTTCCTTCGGGTATCATACATGCCCCTAGCCTTCCTCTTTCAACCATACTCACACTCAGCCTTGTTCATTATAGTTACAATATTGTGCTACCACCAGATAGTATAGTGCTATCCATTTCTGGATCTATACAATCAATCCTGTTGAACATTCTATACTCCTTTAGCATAACTCACTCTCTACCCTCTTTCTATCTGAGAAAACCTTGTGTTCTCAACTTTAACCCTCATAGTTTGCCTATTAATGTTAGTTCATATTAGTGAGACCATACAGTTTTTGTCCTTTTGCTTCTGGCTAATTTCACTCAATATAGTATCCACAAGGTTCATCCATGTTGTTGCATGCTTCATGATTTTATTCTGCCTTACCTTCTCATTAGTCCTAATTTCTACACTCTTCTCCAAACCTCCTCCTCCTGTCTTTCCCTTTCTGCCTGTAGTGTTCTCTTTAGTATTTCTCATAAAGTAGTGTTTTAGTTTATAAAAGCTGCCGCAATGCAATATACCAGAAATGGAATGGATTTTAAAAGGCGGAATTTATTATGTTGCAAGTTTACAGTTTTAAGGCTGTGAAAATGTCCAATCTAAGGTATACAGGAAAAGATACCTTGATCCAAGAAAAGCTGATGTGTCCAGAACACCTCTGTCAGCCAGAAAGGCACATAGTGACGTCTGCTACCTTTCTCTTCTCATTTCATAAGGCTTCCTTGGGGCTTTTTCCTTCTGCATCTCCAAAGGTCTTGGATGTCTGGGCTCTATTGGCCCTGAGCTTTTGCCAAAATGGTTCCCTCTTAAAGGCCTCTAATAAGCAACCTCGCCTTGAATGGGTGGAGACACATCTCCATGGAAACCATCTAATCGAAAGTTACCACCCACAATTGCATAGGTCACATCTCCATGGAAACAATAAAAGAGAAACCACTCAGCAATACTGAATGAGGATTAAAGAACATGCTTTTCTGGGGTACACAACAGTTTCAAACTGGCACAAGCAGGTCTCTTGTTGACAAACTCTCTTGGTGTCTGAAAATATTTTAAACTTTCCCTCATTTTGGAAGGAGAGTTTTGCCAGATATAGAATTCTTGGTAGGTAGTTTTTCCTCTTTCAGTATCTTGAATATATCAACCCACTGCCTTCTTGCCACCATTGTTTCAGCTAAGAATTCTACATATATAGTCTTATTGAGCTTTCCTTTTATGTATTGGATCACTTTTATCTAGCTGCTTCCAGAATTCTCTCTTTGTCTTTGACATTTGACAATCTGATTAGTGTCTTGGAGTAGGTGTATTTGGATCTATTCTAATTGCAATATGCCGCACTTCTTGGCTCTGTAATTTTCTGTTTTTCATAAGAGATGGAAATTTTTCAGTGTTTATTTCCTTCATTATTCTTTCTAATCCTTTCCCTTTTTTCTCCTTCTGGGACATGCATAACATATATGTACTTCATGGTATAATTCAATTCCTTGAGACACTGCTTATATTTTTTCATTCTTTTTCCCATCTGCTGTTTTGTGTGTAGGATTTCAAATATCCTGCCCTCTAGTTCACTAATCCTTCCTTCTGCCTCTTCAACTCTGCTGTTGTGCCTTTCTTTCCCATGAGTTCTGCCATTTGTTTTTTCAAACTCTTTAGTTCTTTTTGTGTTCACCCAGTGTCTTCTTTATAGCATTTATCTCTTTTGCCATATCTTTCCTCAACATGTTGATTTGATTTTTGATGGATTTAGCATGTCTGTTGTTTCACTTTTTGTATTTTATTTGAAATCTTAGTTCGCTCCTTTGACTGGGCCATAACTTCATTCTTCCTAGTAAGACTCACAAATTTTTTTGCTGGTGCGAGGGATCTCATTCCCTTAATTAGTTTATTCTGGAGGTTATTTTCACTCTCTCACCAGTACTTTTCTTGTAGTTGGCTTTGTTTTCTATCTGTTCCTTGGCATTAAGTTTAACTTATCTAGACCTCTAGCATAGGCTCTGTTTAACTGATCACAGTTTTTCAGCTCTTGTTTTCCTGGGTTTTGTCCAGACTATATAGAAGCTTTTTTTTTGAGGATGGTCTCCCAGATATGATTGATCCCAATCAGATTTTCCCTGTCAAACAGTCCCAGGTCTCAAGAAGAGGGTATAATTAGTATCAAGTTTCCCTGAGTTGAGACCCCACAAGTTGTCAGATCTTCCACTGAAATCTCTTGACTCTTTGCTTTTCCTATGCATCCAAGCAAGTGGCACTTGTCAACCTGCCACTCCCCACCAGCATAAAGCGATGGGGTGCCTTTAATTCTCAGCAGCACCTCCCTGCCAGGGGCATGGTTGTTTGGTTTGAAGCAGTTATGTACCCCAGAAAAGTCATATCCTTTACTCCTTATTCACTCTTTCTGGGTGGAATCTTTTTAATTGTTTCCTTGGAGATATGACCAACCCAATTGTGGGTGGTAACTCTTGATTAGATGGTTTCCATGGAGATGTGTCTCCACCCATTCAAGGTGGGGTTGCTTGCTGGAGCACTTTAAGAGGGCAACTTTTGGAAAGAGCTTTAGAGCCACCAGAACTGACAGAGCCAACAGAATGGAGAGAGCCTTGGGGAAGCCATTGAAGAATCCTGTAGAGAAAACTAGCAGATGTTACCATGTGTCTTTCCAGCTGAGAGAGAAACCTTGAACATCATCAGCCTTCTTGAGCCAAGGTAACTTTCCCTGGATGCCTTAATTTGGACATTTTTTATAGCCTTGCCTTAACTTGGACATTTTCACAGCCTTAGAACCATAAACATGCAACTTAATAATTTCCCCTTTTTAAAAAATGCCATTCTATTTCAGGTCTATTGCATTCCAGCAGCTTTTAAAAACTAAAATAATGGTTAAGACAGATGCTGAGATAGAAGGCAGGCATGGGTTGCTTCTGTTTTCCAGCCCACAGGGTCTGAATTCAATGAAGGAAGGCTGCCTCTTGAACTGGGCCCTGTTCCCTCTTTTCTGTAAGATACACCCTTTAGGGAATTATCTCCCCCACTTGACTCATTACTTTGTCTCTCAGACCTACTTAACTGAGCCCTTGCCTAGATCCCACTGGCAACTGAAAATGCCTGAGGCTTTCTCTAATGAGCTACTTAAAATTGTTAAAAAAAAAAAAAAAAAAAAAAGAGAGAAGGAGAAGAAGAAAAAGGAGAAACAAATTCCTTTTCAGAGCCAGTCTCCAGCCCCCAAGGTTCACCAGTGAAGAGCTGGAGGTGGTTTCCAGGTCTATGTGCCCTCCTTTCCAATATCCTGAACTTGTCTGAATCCAAAATCTTCCATCTTTATTCTATTTTTATTTCACTTTCTTTTTTGTCCGTCAGCCCACCTCCTCTCTGCAGGGAGTAAAACCACAATTGGAGCTTGGCTGATCTACCTTCCTTTGTTCCCAGTAAAGACTACTTAAAGACTAGTTACTTTGTCTCACAGATGTATGTTAATTGCAACCCTGACTGGCACAATGCTGAAGCCTGAGAATGCCCACAGTTCTATCTAATGGGCTGTCAGGAAGTAAAAAAAAACAAAGAAACAGACAAAATGGGGAGACAAAATAATGCAAAGCCCTTTTCAGAACTGGACCCCAGTCCCTGGGTATGTGAATCAAGAGCCAGAGCTGGTACCCAGTTCTATATACCCCTGTGTTGGTTTGAGTCTATTGTGTACCCCAGAAAAGCTATGTCCTTTAATCCTCATTCAGTGTTGCTGGATGGTATCTTTTTTATTATTTCCATGGATATATGACCCACCCAATTGTAGGTGGTAACTTCTGATTAGATGTTTCTATGGTGATATAGCTCCACCCATTCAAAGTGGGGTTGCTTACTGGAGCTCTTTAAGAGGGAACCATTTTGGAAAAATCTTTGGGGCCCACTCAGCCAGAGACCTTTGGAGATGAAGAAGGAAAATTCTCCTGGGGGAGCTTCATGAAAAAAGAAGCCAAGAAAGAAAACCAGCAGATGTTACCATGTTCACTATGTGCCCTTCCAGCTGAGAGAGAAGCCCTGAACTTCTTCATAAGCCTTTCTGGAGTGAAGGTAACCTCTTGTTGGTGCCTTAATTTGGACATTTTAATAGCCTTGCCTTAATTTGGATATTTACATGGCCTTAGAACTGTAAATTTCTTAGAAAAGTAAATTCCCCTTTAAAAAGCTGTTCCGTTTTTGGTATATCACATTCTGGCAGCTTGCAAAGTAGAACACCCCCTTTTCAGTATTTTGAGTTCATCCAACTCAAAAAGCCTCTGATTGTTGTTTTTGTTTTGTTTTGTTAGACCTGTCTCTTCTCTTCCAAGGAGAAACCTCCAGGTCCCGTTTGTGCTTATTTTGCTCCTCCAATCTCTGCATTTTGACTGGAGGGTTTAATCAATTTACATTTTTTAAAACAGTTTAATTCACACACCATACAATCCATCCTAAGGGTCCATTCAACAGTTCCTGATATAATTACATAATTATGCATTCACAATCACAATCTATGTGAGAACATTTCTATTTTTCTGCAGAGAAAGAAGAAGAGGAAAAGGAACAAAAAAGAGAGATAGAAACAACAAGAATCCCATAACCTTCCATTATATCCCCCTTTTATTGACATTTAGCTCTAGTATATTACTTTTGTTACAATTAATGAAAGATCACTGTAATGTTACTGTTAACCATAGACCCTACCTTGCATTAATTATATTTTTTCCATATACCATCCCACTTTTAACACCTTGCAACGATGACATTCATTTGTTCTCCCTCATGTAAAAATTTTCTTGTATTTGTGCATTTAATCACCATAATTGTTACTCTAGATTTCACTAAGATATACAATCCCAGTTTTCATCCTCTATCTTTCCTTCTGGTATCATATATGTCCCTAGCCTTCTTTCAATCATTCTGTCACTCAACGTTGTTCATTATACTTACAATATTGTGCTACCGTCTCATAGCACTGTGTTATCCATTGCTGAGTATTTACATTCAAACCTGTCGAACATTCCAAGCTCCTTCAGCATCAAATATGCAATCTCAACCCCCTTTCTATCTTCTGATAACCTGTGTTCTGATCTTTGACTGTCAGTTTCTGCCCATTATAGTTAGTTCATATTAGTGAGACCACATAGTATTTGTCTTTTTTGCTTCTACTTATTTTCTCAGCATAATGTGCTCAAGGTTCATCCACATTGTTGCATGCATCATGACTTTATTCCATCTTGCAACAGTGTAATAGCCCATTGCATGTATATATCACAGTTTGTTTATCCACTCACCCATTGATGGATATTTGGACTGTTTCCATCTCTTGGCAATTGTGATTAATGACACTATAAACATTGATGTGCAAATGTCTGTTTGTGACCATGATTTCAGTTCTTCCATGTATATACCAAGTAATGGGATTTCTGTATCTTACAGCAATTCTATACTTAGCTTACTAAGGAATTGCCAAACTCCCTTTCAGAGTGGCTACACTATTTATTCTACATTCCTACCAACAGTGAATAAGTATGATTTTTTTTCCACATCCTCTCCAACCCTTGTAGATTTCTGTTTGTTTTCTTATGGCCATTTGAGTAGGTATGAGATGATATCTCATTGTCACTTTGATTAGCATTTCCCTAATAGCCAGTGAAGTTGAGCATCTTTTCATATACTTTTGAGCAATTTGTATTTTTTCTTAGAACAGTGTCTTTCCATGTTTTTTTGCCCATTTTTTGTGTTGAATTGTAGGATCTATTTATATATTCTGGATATTAAACCCTTGTTCGATATGTGGTTTCCAAATATTGTCTCTCATTTCATAGGCTGTCTTTTAACTCTCCTGACATAGTCCTTTGAAGAACAAAATTATTCAATTTTGAGTAGGTCACTTTTAACTATTTCTTCTTTCATTGCTTACACTTTGCGTGTAAGGTCTAGGAAACTACCTCCTACCACAAGATCCTTATTTCCCTACATTTTATTCTAAAAGTTCTTGTTCTTCACCCTAATGTTTTTTGTCTTTTCCCATTGATTATTAGCTGTGAGTTTTTCATATATTCTCTTTATCATGTAGAGGAAATTTCCTTCAATTCCTATCCTTTGAAATGTTTTCATCAATAAAGGATATTGTTTTGTCAAATGCCTTTTCTGCATTAATTGAGATGATCATGTGGTTTTTCCACTTTGATTTATTGATGTGATGTATTGCATTAATTGATTGATTGTGTTGAACCACCCTTGAATACCTGGAATAAAACTCTCTTGGTCATGGTGAATAATTCTTTTAATATGTTGCTGGATTTGACTTTAAAATATTTTGTTGAGGATTTTTGCGTCATTAAAGTGATTGGTATGTAAGTTTATTTCCTTGTAGTCTTTGTCTGGCTTTGGTATTATGCTGATGAGTTCAGTAGCTTTCTCCCCTCTTCAGGTTTTTCGAAGAGTTTGAGCAAGATTGGTACTAATTCTTTCTTGAATGCTTGGTAGAATTCATGTGGGAAGCCATTTGGTCCTGGGCTTTTCTATTTTGGGAGCTTTTTTATAACTGACAGTCTCTTTACTTGTGATTGGTATGTTAAGGTCTTGTGTTTCTTCTTAAGTCAATGTTGGTAGTTCATGCTTTTCTAGGAAATTGCCCATTTCATGTAAGTTGTCTAGTTTGTTAGCATATGGACGCTCATAGTATACTCTCATTATCTTCTTTATTTCTGTAGCATCAGTAGTTATGCCCCCCTCCCATTTCTGATTTTATTAAATTCATCATCTCTCTTTTTTCATCATCAGCCTAGTTAAAAGTCCAACAATATTATTGATTTTCTCAAAGGATCAACTTCTGGTTTTGTTGATTCTCTCTATTGTTTTCATGTTCTCAATTTCATTTATTTCTGCTCTAATCTTTGCTTTTTCTCTCCTCTGCTTGCTTTGGGTTTAGTCTGCTGTTCTTTCACTACCTCTTCCAGGTAAGCCATTAATTCCTCAATTTTTGCTCTTTCTTCTTTATTATAGACATTTAGGGCAATAAATTTCTCTCTTAGCATTGCCTTTGCTGCATCCCATAAATTTTGATATGTTGTCCTTGAAATAGTTACAGATTTCTCTTGTAATTTCTTCCTTGATCCACTGGTTGTTTAGGAGTGTGTTGTTTAGCCTCCATATCTTTGTGACTTCTCTCGTCTTCCACCTGTTATTGATTTCACACTTCATTCCTTTATGATCTGAGAAGGTGTTTTGTATAATTTCATACTTTTAAATTTTTTTGAGATCTGCTTTGTGACCCAACAAATGGTCTATCCTGGAGCATGATCCATAACCACTTGAGAAGAATGTGTATCCTGCTGCTTTGGTGTGTAATGTTCTGTGAATATCTGTTTGTCTGGTTCATTTATCATATTATTCAAGATCTCTGTTTCTTTATTGATTCTCTGTCTAGATGTTTATTCATTGATGAGCACTATGTATTGAACTCTCTGCCTATTATTGTAGAAGTGTCTACTCCCTTCAGTGTTGTCAGTGTGTGCCTCATATACTTCGGGGCACTCTGGCTTGGTGCATGTGGTATTTAGATTCAGTTGTCAACCTGGCCAGGTGAAGGCATCTAGTTCTGTTGCTGTGGACGAGAGCCAATGGTACATGAACCTCATCTGTTGCTGATTATATCTGCAGTTGGCTAGGAGGCGTGCCTGCTGCAATGAATGATGTTTGACTTAATTGGCTGGTGCTTAAATGAGAGAGCATGACGTAGCACAGCCCAAGCAGCTTGGCATTTCTCATCTCAGCACCCGCAGCTCAGCCCAGGCCTTTGGAAATGCAGAAAGGAATCCCCCGGGGGAAAGTTGTTGGAACCCAGAGGCCTGAAGAGAAGGCCAGTAGAGATTACCCTGAGCCTTCCCACGCAAGAAAGAACCTCAGATGAAGGTTAGCTGCCTTTCCCCTGAAGAACTAATGAAATAAATCCCCTTTTATTAAAAGCCAATCCATCTCTGATGTGTTGCATTCTGGCAGCTAGCAAACTAGAACAGATCATAAATATTTAAGATTGTTATTTATTCTTTGTAAATTGTCCCTTTTATTAATGCATAGTGCCCTTCTTTGTCTCTTTTAGTTGTTTACATTTGAAGTCTAATTTGTCTGATATTGCTATAGCTAACCCTGTTCTTTTCTGGTTATTGTTTGCATGAAATATCTTTTTCCAACTTTTCACATTCAATGTATTTTTATCCTTGGGTCTTAAATGAGTCTCTTGTAGACAGCATATAGATGGATCTGTTTTTTTTTAATCCATTCTGGGGTGCATGGATGGTTCCGTGGTAGAATGCTTACCTTCCATGCAAGAGACCCATGTTCAATTTCTGGACCATACACCTGAAAAAACAAAATTCACTCTGTCAGTCTATGTCTTTTGATTGGGGGACTTAATCCATTAATATTTAATATTATTAATATGAGGATGTACTTTCTTCAATTAGTTTTTCTTTTGGCTTTTATAGGACATATCTTATTTTTTTCTCTCTTTTTACTCTTTTAGTTACCCTTACTGATAATCTTTATTTGTACACTCTTCTCCATACCTGTCTCTGTTGTCTTTCCTATCTGCTTGCAACACTCCATTTAGTATTTCTTGTAAAGCAGGTACCTTGTTCACCAACTCTCTCAGTGTCTGTTTGCCTGAAATATTTTTGACTCCCCTAATTTTTGAAGGAGAATTTTGCCAGATATAGAATTCTTGATGGTTAGTTTTTCTCTTTCAGTATCTTGAATATATCATAACACTGCCTTCTTGCCACAATGGTTTTAGCTGAGGATTTTACGTATAGTCTTATCAAGCTTTCCTTTTATGTATTGGATCCCTTTTATCTTGCTGCTTTCAGAATTCTCTCTTTGTCTTTGACATTTGACAATTTGATTAGTAAGTGTCTTGGAGTAGGTGTATTTGGATCTATTCTAATTGCAATATGCTGCACTTCTTGGCTCTGTAATTTTATGTCTTTCATAAGAGTTGAGAAATTTTTAGTGATTATTTCCTCCATTATTTATTCTCCTCTGGGACACCCATAACACAAATATTTTTTATGCTTCATGTTGTCATTCAATTCCCCGAGAACCTGTTAATATTTTTCATTCTTTTGCATGTCTGTTGTTTTGTATGTAGGCTTTCAGATATCCTTTCCCGATTCTCTAATCTGTCCTTCTGCCTCTTCAAATCTGCTGTTGTATGTCTCCATTGTGTTTTTCTTCTCTTCTGTTGTGCTTTTCATTCTGTTAAATTATGCCATTTGTTTTCACAAAGCTTTTAAATTCTTCTTTATGGTCAGCCACGGTCTTCTTTATATCTTTGAGCTCTTTTGCAACAATTCCTTCAACTCATTGAATTGATTTAAAAGATTTGTTTGAACATCTTTAATTAAGGGGTTCAACTCCTATATCTCATTTGAACTGTTAGTTTGTTCCTTGGACTGGCTATATCTTCATTTTTTTCTAGTAAGACTTGTAATTATTTTTGCTGGTGCTTAGGCATCTGATTTTCTTGATTAGTTTATTTTGGAGTTTGTTTTAATTCTTTTGCCTAGGGTTTTCTTGTTGGTTGGCTTTTTTCTCTATCTTTTCTTTGATATTTATTTCAACATATTCTAGATCTCTGGCATAGCTTCTGTTTAAGTGATCTGTATTTTTCAGCTCTTCATTTTCTAGTACTTGCCCTGCCTATTGGAAGTTTTTGAGATTATCCTTTTTTTTATGTGTGTTTAGTTGTTTCATTCCCAGGAGAAAGCTGTATCTTCTATTTTCCTCCTCAGGAACTATTGGTATTCTGTTTGTTTTGCCTCTGTATGTCTTAACACCCCTTTCACTACCTCAGGCAACTTTTGCCTGGAGGTCTGTGTGCCAGTTTCAAACTATTGTGTACCCCCAAAAAACCATATTCTTTAATTCTCATTCAATATTGTTGGATGGGATCTTTTTGATTAAGTTGTTTCTGTGTAGATATGTGGAAAGTTTTGATTAAGGTGGTTTCCATAGAGATGCATCTCCATCCATTGGGGTCCTTTAAGAGGGAACCATTTTGGAAAAAGCTTCAGAACTCATGTAGCCAGGACCTTTGGAGATGCAGAAAGAAAATGCCCACAGGGAAGCCACTGAAGAAGCCAGGAGAAAAAGCTAGTAGACATTAGCTTTTTTAGTAGACATTACCATGTGCCTTCCCAGCTGAGAAAGAAACCCCAAACATCAATGGCCCTTTCTTGAATCAAGGTATCTTTCCCTGGATGCCTTAGTTTGGACATTTCATAGCCTTAGAACTGTAAACTTCTAACTTAATAAATTCCCTTTTTAAAGGCTGTTCTATTTCTGGTATATTGCATGCTGACAGCTTTAACAAACTGGAACAGTCTGGTTCTGGCAGGAGGGTCTCCCAAGATATGATTGACCCCAATCAGATTTTCTTAGACAAGACAAGCCCAGGACTCAAAAAGAGGGTGTAACCAGTATCAAGGTTCTCTGGGGATGAGACCCAGCAGGGTGATAGTCATAATTCTGTGCTTTTCTGTCTGGCCCAGCAAATGGATCTTGTCAGCCCTCTTCTCTCCATTGGTGTAAAGTAGTACAGTGCCTTTAGTTCTCAGCAGAGCCTGCTCCTATAAGGGGCATGGTTGAGACAGAGGCTGAGGTGAATGCAGCTTAAACGTTCTGATTTCCAGTTCCTTGTGTCTAAATTCTCTAAATACATTCATGGCCTTATGCTGGGCCTTGGCATCGCTTCTTTTTTTGGGAGGAGGGGGAAGCCACTCTTCAGCCCTTGTTCCCTGCTGGCTGGAAAAGTTACAGGTCTCTTAAGCAGCTTGTTGTTCTTCCCACCTACCAGAAGCATGTTTGAGACAGGCTGGGCTCTGATTTTTGTAGATTGAAACTTGTATTTCTGAGACAGATTCTGGTCTCCACTTTTGGGAGGTTGAAACCTCTGCTGATATCCCAGCCCCTGGGGACTTAAATCTCTGATTGAGACCTGCACTTGTTCTGGGCCCTGCCCCCCTTTTATTGGGAAAGAAACACCCTTCAGGGAATTATCTCCTTCACCTGGTTAGTTGCTTTATCTCACCATCATTCCTTGGATCCACCCTTATCTTAGGTAGGGCTGAAAACTGAGAAAGACAGCTGCTTTCTTTAATGGGTTGCTAAAAAGTGAAGAAGAAGAAAAAGAGAAAATAATCATTTTCATGTCAGGTCCTTAACCCCCCCCACCCCGCCGCCCCCTAGGTTTGCCAATCTAGAGCAGGAGTTGTACTGGCTCTATCTACCCCTTTTCTTGGGGGCACAGCCCTTTGACAGTATCCTGAGTTCATCCAGCTCTAAAAGCATCTGTTGTTTTTGTATTTTTCATCAGACCTACCTCCTAGCTATGAGGGAGAGACCTCCTAGTTCTTCTCATGTTTGCCTTATAGGATTTTCTGTATTTGGAACTTGTATTCAACAGTCCAAATGTGTTAATCAAATCCTAACTGGAGCTTGATTAAGCTCTTTTTCCCTTGCTCCTACTAGAGAGGGCTTCTGTTTCTCACCAGGGTGAGACTCCAAGCTAGGCTGCTATGTCCATGGGAGAGGGCACCAGCCTCCACAGGGTGAAAGTTTACTTAAAGTTCTGTGCATGATCTCGCTCCTTCTGCTGATGCCAGGCTGGTGTCTAGAGTGTGTCTGATCACAAAAGTCCCCAAAACCATTGTTCCAGACTATTTCTGGCTATTTACTAGTTGTACTTGAGGATGAACTAACTCCCCCACCTGCCTGCACTGCCATCTTGCCCCACCTCCAAACTAGACATCTCTAATCCATTTACATTTAAAGTCATGCTGATAATACAGGACTTTCCTCTCCCATTTTGCTACTTAGCCTTTGTAATGCTTTTACCTTTTTTTGTCCCACACTTCCATTAATGCCTACTTTTATATTTATTTGCTTTTTTGTGTTGTAACATGTTGAGTGCCTTGATATTTCTTTATGGGTGTAGTTTTTAATCTATTTTTTTTGCAGTTACCGTGGGCTAAAATTTAACATCCTATATACAGAGCAGCCATATTTGGTTTGATGCTAACTTAATTTCAATGTCATGCACATATATTTTTCCTATAATACTCTGTCCCCTCACCATTTTTTGTATTCCTCACTTATATATTCCTATATTGTACGTGCCCAAACCTAGACTCATCATTACTTAAAATGCATTTGCAATTTAGCACCTATTGAAAGTAAGAAGTGTAAATACCAAACAGTAACATACAATAATTCTGATATTTATATAATTACCCAAATGGATACCTTTAACACAGGTCCTTCTTTCTTTCTTTCTTTCTTTCTTTTTTTTTGTGGATGGTAACATTTTTTGAAAGTTGTTTTTTTTTTTATTGTGAAATATAACATATATACAATACATTTTCAAGTAGTCATAGAACAGATTTTAAAGCTTGGTATGGGTTACAGTTCCACAATTATTTGTTTTTTTTTCCTTCTAGCCACTCCAACACACTGGAGACCAACAGAAATATTAATATAATTATTCAGCAGTTATAGTCATTATATGTAGTGCCCTAGGTATTCTTTAGGATTGGCGGGAATGGTTTTGGCTGGGTTTTGGTAAGTAGGTCTTTATTTCTTTATGCTGCTTTGAACCACTGTTTAGTGTCCTTCCCTTTCAGTTTGAAGAACTCCCTTTTGCCTTCTTTGTAGGGCAGTTCTAGTGTGTGGAATTCCCTCAGCTTTTGTTTAACTGAGAATGTTTTAATCTCTCTCTCCTTTTTGAAAGGAAGTCTCTCTGAATATAAAATTTCTGGTGGGAAGTTGCTTCTTTCAACACTTTAAGTATTTCAATCCACTTTCTTCTTATCTCCATGATTTACGATGATAAATTGGGAGTCCACTATACATAATACGTTGCTTTTCTCTTACAGGCTTCAGAACCCTCTCCTTATCCTTTGCATTCATTCAATAGTGTGATTAGTATTTGTCAGGGTTTATTTTTCTTCATGTTTATTCTGTTTCATGTTCACTGGGCTTCTTGCATGTGCAGATTCATGGTTTTTTTTTTTTTTTTTGCTAAATTTGGGGAGTTCTCTTTCATTATTTTGCTTGCCCCTTTCTCTCCTTCTTCCCCTTCTGAGATACCCATAATACATATATTGGTGTATTTGATGGTGTACTGTAGCTATCCTAGGCTATTTTCACTTTTAATATTTCCTTTTTCTTGCTGCTCCTCAGACTAACTCATTTCAAGAGTCTTGTCTTTAAGCTCACTGATTTTTTCTTCTCCCAACTGCACTTTGTTCTTGAAACCCTCCTCAGCATTTTTTTTCATTTCAGTTATTGTAGTCTTCAACTCCAGTCTATTTGACTCCTCTTAATATTTTTATTTTTATTTTTTGGAGGATTCGCATGGTCTGGGAATCAAACTCGGGCCTTCCACATGAAAGGTGAGCATTCTACCGCTGAAGTACCCATGCATCCAGTTCCTTTCAATATTTTAATCTCTTTACTTAGACTCTCATATTTTCATTCATTAACTCCCTGATACACTTTAATTCTTTCTCTACACTTACTTTAATCTTTTTGAGCCTTTTTAAGAACATGTTTTTAAAGGTTTTGTTCAATAAGTCCATGTTCTCATCTTCTTTGTTGGTATTTTCTGTATTTTATCCTCTTACTGTGGATGAGCCTTCATTTTCTGTTTCTTTTTTTTTTTTGTCTTATACTCTTTTGTTAAACACTGTACATTTTAATATTTTAAAAAGTTAACTCTGGAATTTATTTCCTGAGGTGTTTGTTTCTTGGTTTTGTAAACAGCTGGTGGTAAGACAGATTTTCCTGACCTTATGCCCAACTGTCAGGAAGGTCTGTCCAAAGTGAATGCAATGTGCAGGGTTTTCCCTGTCTTTCTGGGCTTCTGTCTTGTCCAGAGCTTTTTTTGTTGTGAGGTTTTTTTTTATAGATAGCATATCAGATTTTTAAATGTCATTTTTAACATTTTTTTAATTGTGAAATATAACATATACACAAAAAGGCAATGCATTACCAAGTACATTTTAACAAGTAGTTATAGAACAGATTTTAAAGTTTGGTATGGATTACAGTTCCACGATTATTCATGTTATCTTCTAGCTGCTCCAAGACACGAGAGACCAACAGAAATATCAATATAATGATTCAGCAGTCGTACTCATTTGTTAAATCCTATCTTCTCTGTTATACTCCTCCTTCTCTTTAAATACCATATACATAAAAGCATTAAATTTCAAAGTACAACACAACAATTAGTTGTAGAACACATTTCAGAATTTGGTATGGGTGACAATTCCATAATTCTAGATTTTTATTTCTAGCTCTCTAAGGTACTGTGGCCAAAAGAAATAACAGTATAATGATTCAGCACTCATACTCATATGTAAAACCCTATTTACTCTGTATAACCCCACCATGACTTTTGACCTTTCTCCCACTCTCTAGGGATATTTGGGATATGGCCAGTCTAATTTTTTCATATTGGAAGAGGCTGTCAATAATATGGGATAGGGGATGGAATTAGGTGATATTCTAGAGAGGCTGGCCCCTCTGCATTTCAGGACTTATCTGGTCCAAGGATCATCTGGAGGATGTAGGTTTGGGAGAGTTACTCCAGTACATGGAACATTTGAAGAATCTTATATAATGCCTTAAGTATTCTTTAGGACTGGCAGGAATGGTTTTGGTTGGAGTTTGGCAATTTATGATATGTAGCAATGTCTAACTTAAGCATGCATAATAGTGACTTCCAGTGTAGCCTCTCGACTGTATTTGAATTCTCTCAGCCACAGATACCTTACTTGTTACATTTCTTTTCCCTGAATTGGTCAGGATGGCATTGTTGATCCTATGGTGCCAGGGCCAGGCTCATCCCTGGGGATTATCTCCTGTGCTGCTGCTTTCACCCTGGATGTCATGTCCCATGTAGTGGGGAATGCAATGGTTTTGTTTGCAGAGCTGGGCTTAGAGAGAGAAAGACCACATGTGAGTAACAAAAGAGGTCTTCCAGAGGTGACTCAGGCATATCTACAAGTAGGTTAAGCTTCTCTGCTACATACATAAGTTTCACAAGAGCAAACCTCAAGATCAAGGGCTTGGCCTATTGATATGGGTGTCCCTAATGTTTGGCACAGTATCTGGTCTTTCCCCAATGTTAAAGTTTAATATTCCATAATTTTTCTCCCATCCCTCAAGGAACTTTGCTAATACATCTTTTTTTTTTTAACTTTTTGAATTGTATAATATTACATATATACAAAGCAAGGGGAAAAAAAGCAATAGTTTTCAAAGCACTCTTCAACAAGTAGTTATAGAACAGATCCCAGAGTTTGTCATGGGCTACCATACCATCCTCTCAGATTTTTACTTCTGGCTGCTCCAGAATATAGGAGGCTAGGAGGAATAGATATTTTTTTATCAACAAAATCAATGTTTCCCCCTTTTTTTTGAAAAATAACATACATACAAAAAAGCAATAAATTTCAAAGCACAGCAGAACAGTTGTAGAACAGATTTCAGAGTTTGGTATGGGTTACAATTCCACAGTTTTTGATTTTTACTTCTAGCTGCTCTAAGATGGTGGAGACTAAAATAATTATGAATTTAATGATTCAGCAATCATAATCATTTGTTAAACCCTACCTTCTCTGTATAACTCCACCAACACCTTTGATCTTTCTACCAACTCTTTAGGGGTATTTGGGCTATGGCCATTCTAAATTTTTCATGTTAGAAGGGGCTGTCAATAATATTGGATAGGGAGATGGAACTAGCTGATGTTCTGGAGAAGCTGGGCCCTGTAGGTTTCAGGACTTCTCTGGTTCAGGGACCCATCTAGAGGTGGTAGGTTTCTGGAAAGTTACCCTAGTGCATGGAACCTTTGTAGAATCTTATATATTGCCCTAAGGTGTTCTTTGGGATTGGATGAAATGGTTTTGGTTAGGGGTTGGCAAGTTATGATAAGTAGCAATGTCTAAATGATGCTTGTATAAGAGTGACCTCCAGAGTAGCCTCTCAACTCTATTTGAACCCTCTCAACCCTTGATATTTTATTAGTTACACTTCTTTTTCCCCTTTTGATCAGGATGGAATTGTTGATCCCATGGTGCAAGTGACAGACTCATCCCTGGGGTTCATCTCCCACACCACCAGAGAGACTTTCACCCCTGGATGTCTTGTGCCAGGTAGGGGGGAGGACAATCGTTTCACTTGCAGAGTTGGGCTTAGAGAGAGAGACTGCATCTGAGCAGAAAAAGAGGTCCTCCGGTGGTGACTCTTAGGCATACCTATAGGTCAGCTAAGCGTCTCTGCTACATACATAAGCTTCACAAGAGCAAGCCTCAAGATCACAAGCATGGCCTATTGATTTGGATGTCCCTAATGTTTGGCACAGTATCTGACATTTCCCTGGTGACAAAGTTTAACAGTACCATAATTTTTTCCCATCCCTCAAAGGACTTTGCCCATGCTTTTTGATTACCTGCTTAATATACTCTGGGATGTATCCAGGCACTACATTAAGCTATGCAGATTTAAAGGCTCACATTCCTATTCTGGGCTCCTTGCATTTGAATTGTTTAAATGACCTATCTAGACAGGCTGAGTTAGATTATGTGCTACAGAAAATGTAGGTTCTGGACATAATAAAAACTTCTTCCTTTGGACTCAAAGTGTGCGTGAAGTTCTAAAATATGTTCAGTGTCTTACTTACCCCTGTATTCTGAATTACCTTAATCCTGACTAGATCGGCTTCATTCTTATCTCTAAATACCAGGTTATATATGTATAAAACAACCCCTCAAAATTCAGAAATAGCAATTACCACTCCAGACTAAGTGTGATTACTGTAAGAGTTTACCATCTAGGCCTCAGTTTTCTTATAAGTATTTTCTAGATGAGATCATGCAATATTTGCTTTTGTTTTTGGCTTATTTTGCTTTACCAAAATGTCCCACAGGTTCATTCACTTCGTTGCTTGCCTCACAACTTTGTTCCTTTTGGTTACCGTGCTGTATTCAGTCACATGTTTACACCATCATTCATCAATCTACTTCTCAGTCAGTGCGTCTTTCAGCCACCTCTATCTACTGGGCTTCATATATAATGTCCAAACCCAACAGTCCAGAAACACTCTCAATTTTAGATAATTTCATTGTTCCCAGGAGAAAGATAAACACACCCTTGCCAAATAGAAAATCCAAACTTTCCCCTAACTTTTCTCCCTCCACCCATTATATACCCTTGGTATTGCTGTGATATTGTTGATGTTTTCCTGTTAAACATTAGCCCTGAGCATGAAATATCATTTTCCTTCTATACCCAGAAATTATACACTCTTTGTACAAGATTCGTACCCTTGCAACATTTCATGCAAGAACTTATTTATATTTGTAGTGTTCATTGGTGGGACACATGAGTCTATACAACCCCTTTCAATCCTGTTCAACTTCAACATGATAATATTACTTACAGACCTACTAGTGAACTGCCTTCACTTTTCCCTTACAATTAAGTTCAACCTCATTAGCAAACTGTTCACCCATCTCAAGCTTCTGGGTATCTCTAGGTCCCCTATATTCTATATTACAAGCTTCTGATTTTTTCTTTACCATGGTCATAAAAGTGTAATCACACAGAATCCTTTTGTGTTTGGCTTATTTCATTCAGAATTATGTCCTCAAGACTCATCCATCTTGTCCTGTGGTTCAGGATATTATTTCATCTTACTGCTGCATAATATGTATATGCCACATTTTAAAAATCCACTTGTCTGTTGATGGGTACTCGTATTGTTTCCATCTTTTAGCAATTGTGAATAATGCTGCTATGAACATCAGTGTGCAAATATCTGTTTGTGTCACTGCCTTCAGCTCTTCTGGGTATATATTGAGTAGCGCTATTGCCGGATCATAGGGTAACTTGAAATTTAGTTTTCTGAGGAACCACTAGACTGTCTTCCATGGTGACTGTACCATTATACATTCCCACCAGTAGTGCATAAGTGTCCCAATTTTTCCACATCTTCTCCAACATTTGTAGTTTCTTATTTATTTAATAGCAGCCATTCTTATAGGTGTGAGATGTTATCACATTGTAGTCTTGATCTGCCTTTCCCTTATAACTAATGAGAATGAGCATCTCTTCATGTGCTTTTTAGCTATGTGTATTTGATCTTCATTAAATGTCTATTCAAATCTTTGGCCCACTTTATAGTTAGCTTGCTTGTTATTTTGTTATTTAGTTGTATGATTTCTTTATGTATATAGGATATCAAACATTTATCCAATGTGTGATTTCCAAATATTTTCTCCCATTGAGTTGGCTGCCTCTTCACCTTTTTGACAAAGTCTTTTGAGGTGCAAAAGCATTTGATTTTGATGTGTTCCCATTTATCTATATCTTTCTTTGGTTGCTTGTGCTTTTGGGTGTAATGTTTAGGAAGCTATGTCCTTTTACTAGGTCTTGAAGATGTTTCCCTACATTTTCTTCTATGAACTTTATGACACCAGTTCTTATGTTTAGGTATTTGATCCAATTTGAGCTAATTTTTGTATGGGGTGTAAGGTAAGTGTCCTCTTTCACTCTTCTAGCTATTGATATCTAGTTCTCCCATGCCTACTTATTGAAAAGACTATTTTGTCTCAGTTCAGTGGACTGGGGGGCCTTGTCAAAGATCAGTTTATCATAGATTTGGTGGTCTATTTCTGTGCTCTCGATTTGATACCGTTGGTCAACACTTCTATCTCTGTGCCAGGACCATGCTGCTTTGCCCACTGTGGATTTATATGTTTTAAAACTGGGGAGTCTTAATGCTCCCACTCCATTCTTCTTTTTTTTAGTATGCTTTTAGCTATTCAGAGTCTCATTCCCTACCAGATGAATTTGGTAAGTAGCTTTTCCAAGTCTTCAAAGTAGGTTGATGGACTTTTGATTGGTACTGCATTGAATCAATAAATCAATTTTGAGTAGAATTGACATCTTAACTACATTTAACCTTCCTTTCCATGGGCATGGAATGTCTTTCTACTTATTTAGATCTTCTTTGATTTATTTTAACAATGTTATGTAGTTTTCTGTGTACAAGTCCTTTATATCCCTAGTTAAGTTCAATCCTAGTTATTTAATTCTTTTAGTTGCTATTTTGTACGGAATTTTTCCTTAATTGACTCCACAGTTAGGTCACTACTTGTGTATAGAAACATTACTGATTTTTGCACATTAATTTTATAACCTGC
>PVIY010009892.1:0-70795 GCA_004026745.1 Myrmecophaga tridactyla | reverse complement strand
GGTGCATGCTGTGGGCTAGGCTGGGCCCTGGTGCAAGCATGCAGTGTAAGGATTGGGTCAGGGGTGCATGCATGTGTAGAGCAGGGGCTGTGTGGCATGGATGCTCATGTGAGCATCTGCCGGGTATGGGAGCAGGTCACTTGTGCCAGGAAGCAGGGCAAGGCTATGGGGCAACAGGAGACTAGGGTAGGAGAGCCAGGTGTTGAGAGGTTGGTGCATGGATAGATGGTGCTGGGGCAGGCAGGACACTGGTATGCAAATGCTTGGGCTGGGGGGTAGAGCACTGGTGTATATGTGTACAGAGCTCAGGGAAGGGATGGGTTGCATGCCTTAGAAGGGTGGGGGCAGGTGTAGCCCATACATTCAGGTGAGTGCTTGTGCCAAGTTGGTTGCCAGGGCTGGGATGTGTATATATATGGGGCCAGGGAGGTGGGGACACATGGGTGCTGGGGCAGGCAGGATGTGGGTGTGTGCATGTGCATGCATAGGTCTGACAGAGTGTGAGGACGCTGATATATGCATATGCAGATCTCAGGGGTGGGGCAGGGAGAGGTTGTGAGATTGTGTGGGCTAGGGGTGAGTGTGACACAGATGCAAAAGTGAGTGCCTGTAAGAGGCAGGGAAGGGAAGGTGAGGCGCAGAGGCAAGGGGCTGGGCACCAGTGATTGGGTCTGGGGAGGGCCAGGGGGGAAACTGAGCACTTGTGTGGGAGAGGTGGGCAGGGCCAGGGTGGGTATGTGTGCATGCACAGGATAAGGGTTGGGGCTGGGATGCGCAGGTTGAGGAGGGTCAGGATGGGGGTGCTTGGAATGCCAGAAAGTAAAGTTGGGTGTGCAGGGGATGGGGGGGCATTATAGAGTGTCAGGTTCAGGCGCATGGGGTGGGGAAGTCATGAATCAGGGGATGGGGGCAGTGCAAATGGGTGTGTGGGTGTAGTGTGTTCAAAGAACATGGCTTGGCTTACTTCCTAGTCCCATCTTCCTGTCTGTGCACCTGTCATGGTCAGGGACATATGTCAACTTGGCCAAGTTGTGGTACCTGTTTATCTGGTTGGGCAAGTGCTGGCCTGTCTGTTGCAATGAGGACATTTCATAGAATTAGATCATGATCACGTCGGCCGCATCCACAGCTGATTCCATTTGTAATCAGCCAAAGGGGAGTGTCTTCTACAATGAGTGACGCTTAATCTAATCACAGGAAGCCTTTTAAGGAGGATTCAGAGGAGACAGGTTCCATTCCTGCTTGGGCTGGTGAGCCTCTCCTATGGAGTTCATCCAGACCCTCCATTGGAGTCGTCAGCTTCACAGTCTGCCCTGTGGATTTTGGACTCTGCGTTCCTGCACTCACGTGAGACACTTTTATAAAGTTTATATTTGCAAGTGTTCCCTGTTGATTCTGTTTCTCTAGAGAACACTAACTAATGCAGCACCCTCTGAGGGTTTCCATTTGGAAAGGGGCATGTTAGGCTGTTTGTACTAGTTGGATGATCTTCAGGTCCCTGTGTCTCAATTCCTCAGCTTTTGCCACCAGAGCCTCCCTATGTAGTATAGAAGACACTCTCGGGTCATTTACACCCTGAAATCGCTATGTGGTTCATTTTTCTACACTTCCCTAGCTATTCTTTGGAGCAGGGATGAATTTGACCTATCCTATTCTGCCATCTTCCTGGAAGTCCCATAGCCAATTTTATTTTTAAGCAAAAAGTATGAGAATATATGCAGTGAACTTAATCTTGTAGTTTTAGATGATAGATTCTTTAACAAATTAGTGATTTAGAGGCATATAGTATATTGTTGCTAATGCAAGTGGACATTTATTGATAGTTCTTTCATGACAAGCACTCTATTAAATGCTTTACATTTTTTAACTCACTTAATTCTCTCAGCAATTCTATGAGATAATGCATTACTTTCCTATTGCTGCTATAACAAATTACCACAATCTTAATGGTTTTAAAAAAAGGCAAATTTATCCTCTTAAAGTTTTATAGGTCAGAAGCCTGAAATGAGTGTTACAAGGCTAAAATCAAGGTGTCAACAAGACTGGTTCCTTCTGGAGTCTCCAGGAGAGTATCTATTTCTTGCTTCCTTCAGTTTCTAGACACAACCAGCCTTCTTGGCTTTGGCAATATCATTCCAATCTTTCCTTCCATTACCATATCACCATCTCCTTTGTAGTTGATGTAACTATCAAAATATTTGTGTGTGTGCTGCCTCAGCATCCACCTTATTTTGACTAAGCCACTTCCCTCAACACTGACCTTTGGCCTAACTAATAAGCAGCTTTCCAACCTAGAGGCATAAACTCCCACAGAGCCCAAATCCACATCTGTGTCCACTATCCATAACACCCACACAGCACACCCAAAACCCAAAGCTGGTCTCAAATGATAAGCTAGCTAGCTCCACCACCCTCAGACTCTCAGTCCTTTTCCTTTTACATGCACGTTTACTTTAAAATTAAATCCTTGACTTGTGTGAGTAAAATCAACTAACTTCTACTCTGGACTGCAATAAAACCCATGGTTCATCTTGACCTGCTTATGTGCCCCCTAAATGCCAGTTGAGCCAATTGAGCCAATCATACTTCCCATTGACCTCTCATGGCACCTCACCCCCCACCCCCACCTAACACCTGTGAGTAACAAACTGTTTTTTCTCATGCATTATGGCCTCAGTTTTCCATTTTGCACTCGATCTCCACTTGGACCCAAATTTAAAATCCAACCTAATCAATTTGGAATAGCTGTTAAACATCCTTCTGCCTTCCACTTATAAGGACACTTGTGCTTATCCATTGGGCACACCTGAATAAGCCAGGATAAGCTCCCCACGACAAGACCTTTAATTTAATCATATTGTCAAATGCCCTTTTACTATGTAGGGTAACATTCGCATGTTCTGGGGATTTGGATGTCAACATCTTTGGAAGGCTGTTATTCTGTCTGCCATAGATAAGAACTAAGGGACTTGAGGATTGGTAATTATGAGCTAAGTAATTTTCCCATGGACACACAGCCAAAATAGCATAATAACACGGTATTAGTTCAGGCTGGAATTCAGTTATGGATGGTCCCATCAACCTTCTGTACTATATTCAGTTGTAGTAATGGATACCATGAAAATTAAATCGATTACCTCAGTATCATTTTGTGTGAGTGACCAAAAAATACGCTGTGCTTAAAAACAATGTGGTCCATAATTAGAATAGTATTATTAATTGAACATTATAGATATGTTTCATATGGTTCCACTTAAGTGCTACTATTTTCTCCTTGGTTGGGTTTAGCCATCTAGTTTTTTTTAAATAAAAATAAAATAAATGAATAATATACAACAATGATAATATCTACAGTTATGGAACATTTACCAAATTTTAATCTTTATAGTTGAAATTGAATATATACTTTCATTGATTTCCACAAAAATTTTCCAAGGCAGAATTATTGGCTCAATTGTATCATAGGAGGCAACAGATAGTTTCATCAGATTCTCACAAATAGTACCAGAATTAGGATCCAAACTTAGGTCTACAGAGTGTGAAAGTAAGATCATTTTAGAATTTTTAAATAGAAGGCTTTTAAATATTATATATTTTATTCATTGTTACCATCTTCAAACTGAGAGACCAAAACCAAAAATTAAAAATAGAAATTTATTATTCAAAATTCAAAAAATCAAATCAACGTTCAAAAATTAAATAAATCAACTTTCAATTATTTTAAAGGTATGCCATTTATATTTCTGAAGTTATTAAGACTTAAGTCTGCACTATGACTTTGGGGACAGCTGAGTTATTCCTTCCCTTACTAGTCATGGTAATCAACCGAAAACCAAGTATTGTTCTCAACAGAAGTAGTGTTGGAAAAAAGTAAAAGAAAAGTGGTAGAAAGTACCTAGGCTTATGCAAGAAAACAAGTCGTTTTATTTTACCTAATAGCCTAATAACTATTACCATATTTTATTTGTATTTAAGAAATATGTACTATAAAGGAATAACCTCACTTAACCACCATCTTGAGGGTTTTTTTAATTTAAAGCAATTTAATGATTTTGCATGGTATTTTAAACTTCCAAAAATGCATGTTTAAAATAATCACCACCAATCTCAGAGGAATGAATTTAACTTGATGCTATGGATTGAATTAGGACTGCCACAAAGGCATCTTCATGTCCCAACTCCCAGTCCTGTGGATGTGAACCTATTGTAAATAAGATCTTTGAAGGTCCTGCTAAGAGGAGGCTAAACTGAATCAAGGAGGACCTTAATCCGACTGGAGTCCTTGTAAGCAGAGGACATTTGAACACAGGGGAAGGATTAAATAGGAGACATGAAGAGACACATGGCCATGTGACAGAGGCAGAAAATTGAGTCATGGATTGCTAGCAAGTGACCACAAGAAAGCTCCCATCTTCAGCAAAAGCATGGCTACCGGCACATTGATTTTTGGCTTCTCACCTCCCAAATTGTGAGACAATAAATTCCTGTAGTTTAAGTCAGCCAGTCTTTGGTACTTTGTTATAGCAGTCCTGGCAAACTATACTTGACTATGCTACCTCATTAAGATTTCAACTTTTTAGTCTACATGAGAAAAACGCTACCCCAAAAACAATAATAACATAAATAATGAAAAATAAGAAAGTTTTTACCTCAAGGTCAAGAATTGCTCCCTACATATAATCTTATTTTAACACTTGGCCCCAAACTATTTTATTTTTAGGCATAGCATTGGCTGCTGTCACTTTAATGGAGTAATGATAAATTACTGTTATGACTTTCATTTTCAATATTTTTAGGCTTATCAAAATATTTACTTTTTTAAAAAATTAGGCAAAATCTGCAATTCATCCTTTGAAAAAAATACATCATGGGCAAAAGCTATTAAAATCATCTGTAACTACATACACTAAACCTGTTTGTAAGGTATACCACTAAAAGGGAATTTGTTGCCTGCCAGTTGAATTGCAAGACATTATTTAAAAATATGAGAAAATTAATTGCCAGTTGTTTATTTAGTTATAGTGCTCTGCGAGATGACATTCAATCTATAAATATTATCGAATTTAAATTGTATTTAAAGTGCAACCAAATTTATAGGGTAAAGGGGCAATTCCCCGGAATGCAATTTGGAAGCAAAACATAATTTGGAAACAAAACATGAATGGGAAAAGAGACGCGGGGAAAACTATTACAGTACTTAAGAAAATACTTTGCAATTTAAAACGGAAAATTTTATTTATAGTTTGTAGAATGGGTCTCAGTGGATTCCAAAGAGTCTCAGTGTGAATAGATACAGAAATCGGGTGTCTGGTTTAAAATACAAGTGTTTGAGGGGAAAATTGCAACAAAAATCATATGCAATTCTTCTCTTTCTATACTTGTCATGATTATTTGATTATGAAAAATGCAACAAATAAAATATTAATATGGGATACAAAATAACTTTTCTTGAAAAACTTCATCTTATTCTTCCCACCCTATCAACCATCAACTTAGCATTCATTCATTTTAAAGTGAAATTTGTTCATGTTTTGTTTTGTTTTAATACGAAACTATCATCTTCAGTATGGTTTTTTTTTTTTTTTTTTTGCATTCTCAACTATTTTTGTGGGGATGGAAACTGGGAGATACTGGGGGGTGAAGTAGGGGTCAGCTGGTTCCAGAATAACCATTCCTGTATTTACACATTACTCTTCAGGAACACCAATTTACATATAGCACTGCTCATTGTCCTGTCTTTACAAAACTTTTTTCTTTCACATGAGAAATATTTGATGTGTGTGCTCTGTTTCCTCCTTGCAATTCAAGACAAAGTCAAAATTATTCACTTAAAAAAATTTACTTCTTCCACTCTGTCCAATAACAGAGCTGATTAAGTCATTTTTACTTGAGATTCTATTACAGCCATTATATACCTGTATAGTTACAGTTCTCACACTATATTATATACATTTTTTATTTACTGAATTAAAATAAAAACTAAAAGCTCTTTAAAATTAATAACTCCTTGAAGATTACTTATTTTAAATCACAATCACTCACTGACATTTTAAGATGCCTGGAATGTTAGGATTGTCATTTTTTTTTTTTTTTGCTGCCATGAATGTTGCATTGCCTATACAATTAGTAAGCAATATATGTTCCAAATCAAACATATATATATGCATATATATATCATGCACACATATAATATCAATGCATGCACATACACATATATGCATACATATGTATTTTTGTGTATATATAAAATTACATGTGAAATAGGCTCTCATCATTTGAACTCTTCCACGCTGGGCATTTCCCATGTGTTCTTTTTAAGTCAGGAACCCAGCATACACTTTATCTGTGAATGGACTACACTCAACAAAAGAAATGAAAGGTATGGTTGAAATATATTTTTAAAAACATTAAATAAACCTCAAAAGTTACCATGAATGCACAAGAAATTGAATATTCATCTAGATGAGAATTGTATGAATTATTATTTTTGTGCTAATGAACACATTTGTTCAGTGGGATGAGAAGTGTGGAAAATTGCTATTCACTGTAAAATTAATGAAACAGAAAAAATTTCCCCTTATAATCTAACGCTTTTATAACTCACCGCAGATATTGAGATTCAAGTTTTTATAAAATGAAGCTTGATCAAGTTTCAGCATACATTATTGTTCTCTATCAGTACTTAAAGAGAATGTTGTTACCTACACTATTAATAGGAATTTCATGGGGATATGGAAATGGAGAGACTGATTAGGAGAGTCACTCTAGCATATTTGGATGGTGGCAAACTTTTATTTGTAATAAACACTTATTTTCAGATGCCCCATGAAAGTTAAATGATTCTTAAAACATTATAATGATTTGGTTTTGGATGTCTATCCACAAAATAAATGCATAAATTAGATCTTAAACCTTACAATGAATGAAATCACTGAATTTTTCTTATTGGTGATCTCTAAAGAGAAATTGCCATTAGGCATATTCAATGAAATGATATTTTCTAATGTGAGTGAAATTAGTTAAGGTTTACTTGTTGTTGTCTACTTATTTATGTGGGAGGTTTTTTTGTGTGTGTGTGCATGTGTATGTATGTAAGTTTGGATGTTTGTGAGTTTGTCCTGGACTTAAATTTTACAATTAATATTTCTAGAAAGGACTATGCCTTGCATCTTATGTTGGCCTCATCAGAAAACTAAAGCATGCAGATACAAGCATGGCGTGTTTGCTGTTGCAAAATATTTGGATATTTGCCTTAAAATGGCAATACATTCACTGAGTACATAAGGTAGAGTGAATAATTTGGCATAAAAAGAAATCTAGTGCTTCCAAAAAGTGGTGTATGAGCACTGCTTTGCAAAGATAATCAAGGTTTCAGATCCCTTCTTTTATGCTGATCCACCAGCAAATGGAGCATAAGCCTCCTCCACATCAATGAGGGTGAATATAACCATATTTTCACCCCAGTGTACAGCAAGAAAAAGAGAGAATGGAGAACTTCACAAATAATATGTATATTTCCGTTGATTCGAAAACTTTGTTTTTTAATGCAATTTTATTGAGATATACTCACACACCATAAAATCCATCCAAAGAATACAATAAATGGCTCATGGTATCGTCACGTTCTCTTTCCACCCCCACTCCATTATTGACCCCTAGTATTGGTATGGTACATTTGTTTTTATTGATGAAAGGATATTAAGATATTGCTCTTAATTACAGTTCATAGTTTACAATAGGTAAATTTTTCCCACATACCACTCTATCATTTACTCCTTGTAATAGTTGTATATATTTGTTCTAGTTTATGAAGGAACGTTTTTATATTTTTACTGTTAACCACAGTCATCATCCACCACAAGATTCACGGTGTCATCCATTCCCATGCTTTAACCTCTAGATTTAGTTCTGGTGACAGGCATGATCAAAAACTTGCCATTTTAACCACACTCACCCACCATTCAGCACTACTACTCATGCATACAATGCCGTGCTATCATTACCTCTATCCATTTCCAAATGTTTAAATTTAATCTAGTTAAAAATTCTGCACATGTTAAGCAACTGCTCCACATTTTCTACTCTCATTCTATATCCTGGTGACTCACATTCTAGATTTTAGGTTTATGAGTTTACATATTATGGTTAGTTCATATCAGTGAGTTCATGCAACATCTGTCCTTTTGTGTCTGACTTATTTCTCTTAGCATAATGTCCTCAAGGTTCATCTATGGTGTCATGCATAAGGGCTTCATTCCTTCTTACTACTGAATGATATTCCATCATATTTATATAGCACATTTTGTTTATCCATTCTTCAGGTGATGGACACACATGCAATTTTTTAAATCCAAGACCTGGAAGTGGAACATATCATTTCAGTTCACCCCTCACTGGGATTAACCAATTTATGTGACTGTTCATAACTGTAGGGAAAATTGTGAGATACAGTCTCTAGGTTATTGTCTCTAAGCCTGAGATTTATTTATTAAATGGGAGAAATGGATAATGGATGTTGGGAGATAGGCAGAGAACTCTGTCACTCTGATGAATGGCAAAAGTTTTATCTTCACTATTTTTCTTTTTTTTTGGTATTTTGCTTTCCTTAACCTGGTTCTATTCAGAATTACTTGGAAAAGAATTAATGAATGTTAGTATGACTAGAATTCATAATATTACAATTCAATTGTGTTGCAGTCAGTATGTAAAACACTAGGTTTCTAACTATTCTTAGGTCTTTTCTGAATTAATACTTAGAGAAAAGATATTTCATTTTCTAAGAGTTTCTTAATTCCAATAGTAGCCTATTTTCTGGAATTATATTTTAAATTTATTATTTTTTTTATTTCCTAATATGCTTGGATGGTCAATGTTGGATTGAAATCTTTAAGAAGACATAAACTGTTACATTGGATATACTATATGTACAGATTGAGAGATTAATCAATAGGTATACAACAGATTAGGTAAATAGATACAGATGGTGTAGATATAGGCACAGATAAAGTTATAGATATGGACCTAGATATATATGTGAAAATGAAGTCAGGTTAGAAATAAAGTGACACTCATTAACTTGACAAAATATCTTTTTGAATTTTTCTGATAAAAACTGTTTTGCTTTACTGGTGTGTAAGTACAGCACCAATTACGGTATCGTCTGTGTCATTCTCATATTGTCCCTTCTTCTAAATTCCAAAATCTCCCAGGAACATTTATGTCTCTGAATTGTGTGTTCAGACTTTTTTATTGTTCTTAACTAAAAGCATTTAGGATCCCAGTAAAAATAAACATAAGAATAAAAAGTTTTATAATTGGGGTTATAAAAAGAGGACTTTTGCCTGGAATCTCCTATTGAGTTTGAAGACGGGCTTGTAAATGTGGCCAGCAGGGGAAGCTGTAAAACTCACAAAAGGTAGAGAAGACTGAGTTGCATAATGGGATCCCTGAGCCAAGTCAATGAGGAATGAAAATAATGGCCAAAAAAAAAAAAAAAAGAGCAGAAAGTAATACAGACAGTGATGTTCAGATAGAGAAACTAGAATTCTTCAAATGAACATGGAAAAATAACATTTTTCACAGCTCTCCAAAGCAAATCCAAAATTACAATGCTTCTGGCTGTGACAGAAACCTTCTCAACTTAGCTTAAGCCATAAGGAAATTATCCCATACCTGGAGGTGCAGATATATATATTTGGATGGTTTTGAGATTGAAGATTGATTTGTTTCTACACCACCAGCTCTGTTTTGCTAGGACTTTCTTCATATGCCCACTTCTTGAGGTGGCAAAAACCAATTGTAGCTATCACTATTTCCATAATGTGGGAAGATAATGTCCAAAAGAAGATGAAAAGGAAGGAATTTCTTAAATCCCTCAGCCAATGCCCTTGCTATGTACTGTCACAAAATGGGTCATAGATTCATTCTTATGGCAAATGGTGACCACACATCTCAGTTTGCCCAACAGCATTTTTATCAGTTTTCTTGTCATAATTAAGTAGTACTCCCTTTTGCTCTTGAAATTGCTAATGTACCTAAAGTCAATTCTGTCAACCCCTGAAACTTGGGATGGGATCGGTTTTACTGGAGCATATGTGCAACATGAAGAAAGGAGGATGCCTAAATGAAATCAGGAATTGTTTTTGAAGGAGGAAGAGAACGGATGTTCATTAGAAATCAACAATATCCTATAAGACATTTTTTACTGATAAATAATTGTCCTCTAATAAGAATATGGGAGTTTGCCTGTGATGCTGGATGCTTTTAACTTTGAGGTCTCAGGCCAAACATTGGCCTTGCTTTCTCTACCTTATTTTGGTTTCTCCACTCCATCTGCTCCTGTGTTTAGATTTCTCTGGTTCTCTATTAATGGAACAAGCCCTCAACTCTTTGGATGAAGAGGCTGAATGTACAACCACCAAATCATCCCTAGGCTTTTAAAATGCCTTATGCTACGTATGTATTCTTGGATAATTTTGAACCAATTTAGGTTTTCCCAATGACCCACTTATAGGTTGACTGATGTGTGGTAACTTGGATGGACTCAGTATAAATTTCATCTGGTTTGTACAATAAAAAGAGAAAAGCTTTTAATATATGGTGAAGAATATTAAGGAAGGCTTAAAAGGTGTGTATTGAGGCAAGGGTGGGGCTCAATCAGAATTAGAGAGAACTTCATGGTCCAGATTTGAGAAAGAGATTATTTTAACCTAATCCCAAATCTGGATTTTCCTCATGTTTCTTCTAACATACCTACTTCCACCTATGATTTTTTTCTTCTGGTTGAAAAGACTTTTTGATGTAGAAAATCAATTTCATATACTTATTTTCTTCTTAGATGACAGGTTATATTCCATTAGGGCTATATTAGATCTGTTTTCCAGCAAGTTTGTTAGTAGGGCATATTTACCAAGATAGTGAGTACCTAAACTAGGTATTCATTTTAAATTTAATGGACAAATTTTGGAAAATGTGGAGGATGTATCAGAAGTGCTCTGCTAGGTTTCTACTGTTGGACTGGGCTAGGATAGTTAAAGCTGATTGTTAAGGCAGCAGATCATTGATTTCTAAACATTTACTTTTCGCACCACTATTGATGAAGCAAAAAAAGTATTTTTAAACAACTGCAAGGAGGTTTTGGGCAGCAATGTAAATCAAATTCACTAGCATTTTGGCAGTGAAACATGCATATTTACACTAACCGTGATAAATACTCTAAAATCAATTTGAGACAGTTTGTGATTCTGAAAGGGCTTAGGTTAGGCTGACTTTTCAGCCATTTGAGTTACCAAATAATTTTTTTTTCAGAGAATTTTGGATTTCATAAGTATGGATAAGGAACTTGTAGACCTGTCTTATCTTCACAACCCAGATTTATGAGGGAGAAACTGACACATGGAGAGTAAGTAACATGTTTGGGGTTTCACAGCTACTGCCTAATGCATGCATGATTTAAATCCCCACAGTCCAAATTCCCAAAGTCATTGCAGTAAAATGAATAACTAAAGCAAAAGAAATTCTACTCTCTTTAATGGGTTAAGGAAGATGTCTTAGAGAAGGTAGCATTTGAAATTTCTTCTGTTGCATTTAGTAAGTGGGTGTTTTAGTTTGCTAATGCTACTGGAATGCAATATACTAGGGAAGGGTTGGCTTTTATAAAAGGGATTTATTAAGTAATGAGTTTACAGTTCTAAGGCCATAAAAATGACCAAACTAAGGCATCCAGATAAAGATACCTTGACTCAAGAAAGGTGGATGGCAACTGGAACACCTCTGTCAGCTGGGAAGGAATGTGGCTGGTATCTGGTGGTCCTCTAGCTTCTGGTTTCAAACAGCTTTCCATGAGTTGTTTTTTTTTCAGCATCTCCAAATATCTCTATCTGTGTTGGTTCAGAAGCTTTTTCCAAAATAGTTTCCTCTTAAACGACTCCAGTAAGTGAATTAAGACCCACCTTGAATAGGTAGAGATACATCTCCATGGAATGCACCTAATCAAAATGGCCCATCCTGAACTGGATTAAGAAAAAGAACATGGCTTTTCTAGGGTACACAACTGCTGCAAACCAGTGCAATAGGTTACTTACTCTTTACTTTTCCTCACCAAGAAAATTAAACACCATTAGCAAGGCAATTGCTAATGAAATTTGGATGGCATTGGCTGAAATAGAAGATCTACGAAGGGGACAATTGGAAATAAGATTAAAAAGGAAAGCAGGGCAAGATCAAGTATTCTAAGCATTAAACTCCTGCTTGGAAATTTAAATACTATCCTGGAAGTAACGGGAAATGACTGAATGAAGAAATGGTATGGTCAGAGTTGTGGTTGGCTAATATAATAATAATAATACTTGTATGGAGTGAAATGTCTTAATTCAAATACCCATAATATGTACCTTCCATAGCTAATGCAAAATAGTTCATTGCAGTCCCCAGCAAGCCCTGGTCTATAAAGCATAAATTCACATGAACTCTCACTCTAACTTTTCTTTTAACAAATTGCATTTGTACCAGCTGCATGATAATAAGATATGTATGGCCCTGTCCTCAGCAAGCTAGATTGCTATCTAAGGTGCAGCAAATCTGACAAAATGGCATGTACTTCTTGAAATTCATAAGTTTACAATTAATTTGAACAGCTTTAGAATGATTGCTAGTCAACCTTTGATATTTACTATGTTTTACTTCAACAGGTTTAAACGTTCACTAATAAATTAGACTTCAAAAGTGACAATATTATGGCTATCTCTCAAGCTTTCAGACTGTTGAAACACAATAAATTGGATCTAGTTGAAGATCCTACGTATAATGGGATATACTCATTGAGTAGACATAGGAACTGGGTTAACTAAAAACGCAATGGCATTTTGGGGGAAGAAGAGATAAAGAAGTAATACAACTTAAAAAAAAAACATTTTTCCTCAATATGGTGACATAAATCAAGATTGAGTACAGAAAGGGAATCAGGCAAAACAAGGTATCAAACTCTATTATGAAATATCAAAAGTATAGAAGGAGTTAATTAAAAAGTGTTAGCTGCAGGTCATGTCACTGTTTACTTTGCTATCAATATATGAGAGAATTAACTATAGTAACACTCAGATAACACCAGGATAATTAAATTCTTTCAAAATCCCACTTATAAAGTCCATTCTTTCATGCTCAGCAATATAAATTGACCCAAAGCTGAAATTTAGGGTACAAATGAAGGCTAAAAAATTTTCCTTTTGGAATGGATACCTTGAATAAAATGTGCACTCTCTCTTTCTCTTTCTCTATACAACCATATATGTTTGTGTGTGTTTGTTTCTTGGTGTGCCTATCTATATCTATTATATACTTATCTAAATAATCTATTTTCTATGTCTCTTTCTATTTTTATTTGTATATATATATCCACACAATATGGTCTAAAGAGAGCAAAATATAATTATTTTTAATGTAAAATTTTCAAAATTTAATTTGATTTGAAAACTTCAGTGAGTTGAGTCTGTTCATCAGCAGTCATCGAAATGTCTGTTTATCCAAGAGCTACTAATTCTTTGTCTTTTCCCAGGTTTTTGTCTGATGTCACTTCTTTAAACATTGCATTTATTTACAGGAATTCACCTTACACAGCTTATTACCATGCTTCTATCAGGGTTTCCACTTATCATTCATTTGTTTTTCATTTTCCCCATCAACTTTGAAGAATATTTGTGGATTTAAACATTAATTTGTGAGGGCTGCTCAGTAATTTACAGGTGTGGACAATATGCTACCATTCTCAAAAGCTGACTCCTCAACAGCCCTTGAACAGATCCATCCCACCAATCATATTTTATGTGTAATTCATTAAAGGAGATCTTACTTAATTCCAAGTGTATTTCCCGGTGTCTACTTCTTATTACCGTCCTTAATTGTACTAGCAAACAAACAAATAAAAATAAAACAAAAGCAAAAATAAGAAATGCCCGGGGCACTAAATTTACAAAGCTTTTGTAATAAAAATTGATGGGGCCAAAATAAAGCAAAGGAAACACAACAAGCTGAACACTTTTTTTCCTGAACACTTTTATGTCTATCTTATATCCCAGCCCCCACAGGAGCTGGGTAGGAAACAGTCAGGGATTTCTCTATGTGGCATTCTTAAAGAAATCATGTGGTTTGCAAAACTGAACTGTTTGATTATGTGAAATTCAACTACTAGTTAAGTGTAATTCCCACATGATCATATTTATGTATATTATCCAGTATTAACTTCTCTACAATATTAAATAAAAAACATTTCCCAGCAGCCTGGAATGAAATAAAAATAGGAATGCCTTCATAGTACTGATTATTGTTCTACATGGTTACACTTTAATATGCATAGTAATACAATATAAATATGCTAAGAACCTTTTAGTAATGTACAATGTCTCTCTGAAAAGGCTAGGATCTATTTTGTACAAAACTCATACACTGTATACACCATTAAATGAAATAAAAGTTTATAAAATCACTACCATTTTGAATATAGTTCTCTATTACACAATATATTTAGAATTTTTAGATGTTTTCACTGAGGAGTTTTCTCAACTTTCTACATTTGTTGGAACAGTAACAAGATTTCTATAATACAGAATGGTAGTAGTAATAATAGTTCCTACCATAAATCACATCAGCTGCTGTGTGAGCATTTAGCAGTTGCCATCTCTAATTCTCACAGAAAAGTCATGCTTGCTAAACATGCTCAATAGTGCTAACCAAGAAACCATTGTTGAAAACCCATCAATAGTGAAGCCATTATGCCATGTAAAGGAGAAACCAAGTGGTATAAAATGATTTCAGAACTCTGATCTCAAAGTGCCTACATTCTAACTAACTAGACAGATTACAAACAAGAAGTTATGTCAGTCAATTCAAGGCTTCTCTCCTTAAGATGCTTTAAATATTTTTGTATGCTCCTAGTTAATAGTTTCACTTTTAATAGTCAAAAAATGGAGTATACCTGCTATATGTGTATGCTTTGTGAGAATGTGCATGTATAAATTTGAAAGAGTACATAAACTTCAAAATATAATTACTTTTAATAGATTCTATAGACGGAGCCATATTAGCTTAAAGAAAAGTGGGAACAAATTAGATTCAATATCTAAGTTAAAAAATTATAAGTTTCTATTTATAAAACCAGGCCCCAGGATTAAGAATCTATAATTGGGATCACCATATCATCAGTCAGGAATGATTTCTAAACACAACCACCCTTATTTCCAGTCAAAAGCAATTGCTATTTCTAAGCTACATAGGGCTGAATTTGTTGCTAACAACACAACCACCCTTATTTCCAGTCAAAAGCAATTGCTATTTCTAAGCTACATAGGGCTGAATTTGTTGCTAACAAATGTGATAATATAGAACTCTATGAAAATTAATGTTCCAATGAAAGCTTTGAAAATGATCTCTTCAAAAAATAATATTGGTACATTAAAATAAAGAATTACACATTAAGTTCCAAGTTAAAACTCTAATAGCATAACTGAAAATATAGTCAGTAATGTATTTAATTTTTCCTTTCAATACTTTTTATACTGAAAAATGTTTAGAGAAATTAATCTTTACAAGATAGGGGACACAGCAAGGTTCATTTCATAGGAGAAAATTTCAAGCAGATAAAGTGAAGAATAATTCAGAAATTATATATAATTTCCATTATTAATACAAGACAACTCTTTTCCCTGCTATTCATTCTTTCATAATTTTTTGAAATGCCATGCCACTGATTATACCTGAGCCATCAAGTGTTGGTAACTTACTTTTCTGTCTTAGAAACCAGAGTTTCTTATTTTTTGCTCTTATTTCTACTTTAAGGACTTATTAAATTTGGTTCAGAACATTCTGTGCAGTTTGGAAATGATCCAGACTGAGACTAACTCTGAAAAAACAAGTATTATTCCACAAGAATATTTCCAAGCTTTTCATTATATCACTTCCAACCTATACATACAAACAGGAAGTTTCTGCTCCCAGATTTTTCCCTGGCTAAGAACATAAGTATAAATTAATGAACATTCCACTTAAAGGCATTAGTTCTATTTATTATGCAATAATATGCAAAAGAATAAGCAAAAACTCTGTTGAGGTGGTGCATAATCAGCAACATCATGAGCTGCAGAAATATGGTCTTGCCTCTGCTGCAAGACCGCATTTAGTCTCTGTGCTCAGTGACGAATGTCCATTCTGATTAATTGGTGCTCTGTTTAGATTGGGTGATACATGGCTATACAAGCTGTTAAATATTTTGAATATCACTCCTGCTCTCCTGGTCAGCATTTGGAACATTAATCCTCTCTGGGGACCAGTTGATTCAACTGTGAACTATGCTTGAATTGTATAATTGTCGATGTCTCCTTCAGCCATTTCCATCTATAATTTGGTGCTCAACCAAACAAAAGATTAGTAGGAATCAAGATGCAGAATAAGAATACTAGCAAGCACATTTTGAGAATGTTACAACTTGAATACTGGACTGAGAAGATACAATACCGATCGTTAAAATAAAAATTGAGAGCAGCCACTGAGGTCACACTGAGATGATTTTCTCAGTTAGATAAATTAGACCTACAAGTAACTGGGAACCATTTGATTTTGGAAACCCAAATCTGAAAAGTGTGAAGACTATGCTAAATATGTTCTTCTACAAGTTTGCCCAGCAACTTCAGTTTCCTTAAATACAGTCCCCAAACCAGAAATTTCTAAGATGTTTACATTTTTGTTTTGTTTTAATCAAAAGGTAAACACCTATTCCAATTGGATTTCTTAAGATATTGCAGGTAAAAATTATTTTAATAATGTAAGCATACTAAGTGTTTCAGTTTGCTAAAGCTGCTGGAATGCAATATACCAGAAATGAATTGGCTTTTTCAAAAGGAATTTATTAAGTTACAAATTTACAGTCCTAAGGCCAAGAAAATGCCCGAATTAAGGCATCCAGATAAAGATACCTTGACTTCAAAAGAAAGGCTGATGGCATCTAGGGTTTTCTCTGCCACATGGGGAGGTAGATGGCAACATTTTCTGTTCTTCTCTCCCAGCTTCTGGTTTCAAACAGCTCCCTCAGCTCCTATTTCCAGTGGCTTTCCCTCTAAGTATCTGTGGTTCCTCACTTAGCTTCTCTGGGGCAGACTTTTGATTTCATCTCTTAACTTAGCATCTCCAAATATCTGTGTCTTGGTTTCATCTCACTGCTCTCTGCATCACCTCTGAGCTCTCTCTAAGCTTTCTGCCTCTTATTCTCTTCATAGATGACTCCACGAAAAGGATTAAGACTCACCTTGAATGGGCAGGGTCACATCTCCATGGGAACAACCTAATCAAAAGGTCCCACTTACTACTGGGTGGGGCACATCTCCATGGAAATAACCAATCAAAAGATGCCACCCATAATAAATCTGCACCCAAAAAACTGGATTAGATGAACATAGCTTTTCTGAGGTACATAACAGCTTCAATCAAGCATACCAAGCAAACCTTTGTAAGTAATATTTAATTAACATTATATGCTATTATTCCTTAGTAAATGATTGTAAGATATGTAGCATCTACTGTATCACAGGCATTGTCTTAGTTTCTGGGGACACAAATAAACACTTGCATTCAAATTTTTTTACTCAATGTCTGCTTCTGGGAAAAAGCAACCTAAAGCAGAGCTCATGTGTGCATGCATGTGGGTACTTTAATGTGTTAGATGCCAGATTGGGAGGTGAGATGTAGGGTAGTCCAGACAGCTGAAACACCATGTGCAAAGAGTGGAGCTGTGAAACAGAGTGGGGAATTATAAGAATGACTATCAATAATGATTATAGGGGTGTGATAATAGAGCATCCTATGCTGGATGAGAGGAACTAAGAACATAAATAGCCTTCCATGACCCATCAAAAAGAGTTTGCATTTGTTTATGAACACCAGTAGGAATATTGCTGTAGGGGCATTCCAATCAGAGAAAATATCTTGGGTGTAAATACTACACCCAAGTGATATAGAGAGGGTATATGTAAAATAGTATATATAAAGGAATTTTACATATTCCTTTAAAATACTAGAAAAATTTACATGGGATAATCAGAAGATGTGAAAGGAGCAAGATGCAGATACAGAAGTTAGTATCTACATCATTTTAACATTCATTTATCATAAGGTGAGTGACATATATTGTTTGTAGTAGGAAAAAAACTGAGCTACTATTTTTCTTCACATCCCCCTCCACGCCTGCTAATCTTACCACCGTAGCCGGGCCATCTCTATCTCGTTTGATGGTAACACCATTTCTCCAAGCTGAGAAACTCTCTTGTTCAGGCAAAGAAGCTTGGAGATTTTATAGCTATCACTTTCCATTTCATACCCAATAGCCAATCCTCCAGCAAATCTCACTATCTCTACCTTCAATGTATAGCCAGAATTTAATCATTTAACACAATCAGCACTGACTCAGCCTGCTCCAAGCTACCATCTTCCCTTGCTCATATACTGAAATTTTATCTTAATAAGTGCCCAGACAACTGCCTTTGCTTTCCAGACACTATTGTCAATACAGCCACTCAAGTGACATTTTAAATCATCAGTCACAATAACATATTGTGCTCAAAACATATTTTACTCAAAAAAGCCAAAATCATCACAATGAACATTTAGGTTCCCTATTCATTTTATCTTCACTCCCATAACTGACTCTAACTCTACTCCAGCCATATCAACCTCTTTCTTCTTCCTTGAATAGGCATGCACAAAACTTAAGGTCTTCCAAGTTACTTATCTTTTGGGAAATTGCTGCATCTTCTTCAAGTTTTTCCTAAAATAGCATCTTTTTATTGAAACATACATATTAGCATTTTGAATTTACAATGTGCTTAATTTACTTTTAAATAAATTTATGTTTAAATAAATTTAAGTGTGCTCTACATTTATTTTTCATAACATTTATGACTTCCTAATTTTTATATAATGTACTTGTTTACTTTATTCATTATTTACTGTATGTTATTGTTTTATATATATGCATGTCTAGTCTATGAATATATTCCACAAATGTAAACTTTCAATAAATATTTTTGAATAATGATTAATCAATAGCATATAAGCTCATCAATTAAAAAAATCAGATTTATGCTCTCTTTGGAATAGTTGCAATCTAGTTATGCTTCCATTCTCTGTTTGTTTAAGGTGTCTTCAAAGAACTAAATTCTTGTGTTTCATAAGTTCCTCATATTTTTTAGTCACGCTTTCCTTGATCTTTGATTAATCAATGCCCTTATTGGAAACAAAGATGGATGTGGGATGGGAAATTACATTGGGGAATTAGAATTGTACTGGCTTCTACTTCCACATTATCTTTCTCCATTTATCCTTTAAAAATTACATGCAAATTTTTTGGATTTAAATGAAGGCATTTCCTAGGGTGGGTCATGGTGGCTCAGCAGGCAGAGTTTTTTCACCTGCCATGCTAGAGACTTGGGTTCAATTCCCCGTGCCTGTCCATGCAAAAAATATATAAATAAAGGCATTTACTATACCTTTTTATTGAGGTGTTTCTAGGAAAGTACAATTTGGGATTTCCAAGCTAGAAAGACAAATGATGAGATGCATACGTATAAGACCATATATTTAACTCTACTTAATATTTTTTATTAAATTTAGCAAACATATTCAAAATTCAGTACCTTCTCAACTAGCCATGTTTTTTCTTTGTTATCCTTTTTATGATTGAATGTCATAAACATTTAATTTATTCTAAACTTTGATTCAGTTTGGTAATACATGGATACTCATTGATCAAAACTAACTCTGCACTTGAATTGACCTAGACGCATTTCACTAGCCATAAACTCGGCCTATATGATTTATTTTCTAAACATTTTTTTCACTTTGTCCTCTTGGTACCCTCTTTCTATTATGGATGAACAGCAGTGCACTGACATAGTGCTTTTGCAAATTGGTATATTCTTTCAATTTAATAACCATTAAGCAATTTCTGTGAAATCTTTCACTCTTTAAATACAATTCTTTAAGCAAGAATGTGAGGGCAGAATTCAAAATCCCTATTAAGATGTCCAATGCTATTATCAATTTCCGAATCCCAGATTTGTAGTGGGGTGGGATAATTATTGTTCATAAGTCTCCCGTGCATCATTGAAATTAATTCATGCTAGTTAAACTCCACCTAGCTGCTGTGGTTATGAGCCAGCTACCATCCTGTACATTTTACTGCTTTCCCACTGGACTATATAAAATACAGCAATCATTCATTTTCTTTACTTTGTGTATACTGTGTCAGTGCATATGTAGACTTGAGCCTAGCTTTCGTTAAGAAACCAAGGACGAACATCTCACTGCTCATAGCAGCTACAACACACTGTTTGTAAGCAATTGCCTGTCTCCTTCTAATTACTACTCATCAAAGAATATTGGAGTCCCTTGGGTTTAAAATGTCTGGCCCAAATTCAGATATCTACTTAGTTCTGAAAAATTACTGGGACAAAGCTGGCACTTAAATTTTCTTGAACAATACATTATATCATTAAGATATTCTTAGGCTAAGATTTATTTTTTTCCTAAATGAAGCAATAAGCAAATATCTCAGTGTACCGTGTAAAAATGAATTAATTTCCACATGGTGTTTTGAGTCTATTTTAAATATTATATCCATTTATAGATGGTCTGTTGAGCTGATGAGAGCATAAGAAATGACTTCTATGGCTATTAGAGGTAGAACCAAGACTAAAACTCAGCAGACTTGGTTAAAAAATAAGATATAGTGCCCTGGAAATGAGTTCAAAATTTAGTTAAGAAATAATGGTTCTGAAGATTCCTAATCAAATACACAAAATGAGTTATTGGATTGTATGAACCTATATTTTGCATGAGCTTTAAATAAAGATATAGCAGATAATATTATCTGTGCTTTTTTTTTTCTCAACGCTATTCTCTAATACACCCTTAAACCCCTGAGTTTGACATTTCTGGAGGAAAAATGCATGATATCCTACAATAGCAAAGATACAGAAGAAAGGAAGCAGTTTCAGCACAATGCTAATAGACTCTTGACACTCTGCCTGCTAACTCTCCAGGCACTCTCTACTCTCAAATTTCCTTTTGATAATGTCTTCATTATAAGATAGTTGACACTCTACTTCCCCAATCACTTCTTCCATCAGCTTACTTATCTTCCCAAAGATCTGCTTGAACAGATGAATAGAGCTATAAAGACTGCACAACATACAAACACACTGAAACCTTTACATGAAACAAACAGCAGTTGTAGAAATTTTACAAAAGTGAAATGAAAATTTCTATGGTTTGATATCGTTTTTCTATTTTTTACAGAGCCATTAACATATCATTCTAAATTATGGAGTCAATATTATTAGTGTTCATGGCGTCACACTAAATTATAGGACTAGAAGGTGTCTTACTCAATGTGGGAAATCCTAATATATTATCTTGTCAAATTGTCATCGGGGAACTCATCATAGAAAAATAGCCCAGTCCATTTTTATTTTCCATTCTCAGGAAATTCCAAAAACTGTACATGTTATCTTTTACCTACTCGTAATGTTTGTACCTTATGAGACAGACAAAACTAGACTCTTGGCAAAATGATGTCTGCTCAAACATTGAATTGTACTATTATTTCTCATATTAACATTTTCTTTCAAGCTGAACATCTACAATTCAATAACTGTTCTCATGCCGTGATTTCATAGGGCTCAACAAACTAGCAATCCTTAAACCATGCTCGATTTTATCTCATACTTTTTCTGACTTTTGCAACACTTACAATGAGGTGAATTGATTTTAGTTATCACTTATTCATTGTCTAACTTCATACATCGAAAAATAAGCTTTCCACAAAATGAAACTTATCTGCCCACTTCATTATTGAATTTCTAGCATACGCAATAATTCTTGGCATGTAGTAGGAATTCAATAAACAGCTATTGAATGAGTAAATGGATGTATCTCATAATTTAAAATGAATTTAGGGAAGAGACTCTTACTATGAACTCCTTATTTGGCATATAAAGAGTGAGGCACAAATAGGTGAATTATTTTAAATCTCACTGATATTTTACAGCCAACTTTACTAAGATAAAGGTCAGCTAACTCATGCCAGTGCTTCCTGCCATTATACCACACAGCTTCTCTCCTGATAACTGGGGTCTACATCCTCTTACTTAAAACATGGCATTTATAATTAAATGCAATTTACATATATTATCCCATGCAGCCCAGAATAATAGTTGCTATGATTGCACTATTTTTAATATAGTCCTCTTCTAAAATGGTGTAAATTTTTTTAGCAGTTGGAGTTTGTGCATTTTCACATTTCATTTATCCCTGTTAAAATGATAGCTTTTGGTTTCAACCATGTTCCCAGGGTGTCAAGATAACGCTAAATCTTGATTCTGGCATCTATCATATTAAGCAGAATTTTAATATTTACACTTATACCAAGTTTGATTAAAATGTATCTATGATTAAAGATGCAAAACAAAGTCCCACAGACAATTTTAACACACATAAGCTTTTCATTAGCAAGTGCAGTGATTTTTAAAATGTTCCTGAAGTCATTTGGATTTGTGATCTCTACTCAAAGTTCTAGATACATATTATATTATGTATGATATTATATAGAACATGTCATAAATACCATACATGCCATATATATGCACATATATAGTTCTAAATATATATAAGCCCAAGTATATGTGTGTTTATATATTATACACCCATGTTATACAAATATGCATATATACATACATGCAAACATATATATATATGTACAGAGATATGTTATAATAAAGATAGTAAATATTTGCACATATTTTTTTTTTCGCAGTCCCCCACTACCACAAATTATGCAGTCAAGTTTCCCACATTTGGGGAAATCGCAGGGGTCAACACATCCAGAGTGCAATGGATAAGCCTCACCCTGGGAAAACCACCTACGTGATCATGGTATCTCCCCTGCCAGTTAAGTATTATTTGCACATATTTTAATATCCATAGAGGCCTTTCTGCATTGAAAAAGCCATTGGTTAGTGACTTAAGGTAACTATTCAGCAAATGGTATTTCACCTATCAGCTAATTTCGAAGTCAGTCTATGTGATTTCCTTTTATACACAATGATATCACAATTCCTAATGCTCCTTGTCAGTCTTGTAACAAATTTCAAAGTAGAGCAGAAAGTGGAATCCATTATCATCAAAAGCTAAAACACTAAAGTGACATAATGTCTAGTAATATTTTATAGACACAGTAATGTCAAGGGGAAAACATGAATTTTGTTTAAATGATCCTAAGTGTGAGAGAAAATAGTTTATACATGAGTATGACTGAATCCAGATGTTTTCTAATTAAAATAAACCATTTATTTTATTTCTATCTTAAAATTAGAAAAGGCAGAGGTCATTAACTTTCATATTTTCCCATTAATATATAGAAGACAAACAGCACATTTGAGTAAGAGCTTTGTGTGTGTGTATGTATATGTATATATGTATATATATTCCTTTTATCTATGTTATATATATAGATATATATTCTTTTATCAGTGGATGCAACAGTATAAGTGGGAAAATAGAGCTAAGTGGAGCATCAAATCCTAATTCTATCAAGAGAATAAGATATTTGACTGATAAATTTGTCCAAAGTATTTTAATTAACATATGAGTAAACCTGGGAATTTGGGGGGGATAGAATAGAATGTAATAATACATACTAGAATCCCTACTTGCTTGATTTTTAATTAAATTCTAGACTTATTTACTTACCTCACACTCCATTAAAATGGAAGTGTTGATGTGCTATTTTCTCCACAGTAACATCGGTTCCGTTCATGCTGTTTAACAGCAGCACCTACAGGATAGAAAACCCACCATTAACTTCTCTGTGTCAGGAGATTCTCTTCTGTTTTGTATGCTTCAAATGTCATTTTCTGAGTGTAGTTTTCAAACAGGAGGGTTAGATTATATGAGGACAAATAACAGATATTTGATAAGCCTTGGGTGTTGATTTTATTAACAGTTCTAGTTTTATTTCACATGTATAGACATGAGATCTTTCCATTCTGGGTTTCTACTGTCTCTTCTTATTGCACACTCATAGAAACAGTCTACGGATGGCTGTAAATTAGATGGTCACTTGACTGTTGTTTTGGAGATTGCTAGTTTATTTATGAGATATTAAACATAGCTGTACACAGAAAGAATAACAGGCACTATATAAATGGTTTTTAAAACTTTGTCTTATGCATTACTATTTAAAAGGCATACATTAAATATGTGTGGTTATCATAGGAGGAGCACAGGATTTGGGGAGATGGTAGAAACTTCATTTCCTTCTTCTTATTTTCAAAATATTAATTGTGAAATCCAAAGATAAACTTTGAGTATTATCTAAAATCATAAATGGTACTTTTTAAATTACTTTCCTTCATGATAATACCTATATAACCCTCTGATCAGTTTTCTTGTCAAAACTCTTCCATGTAGACAATAGCCTTTTTTTTAATTCTAGAAATTCAAAGCTTTTATCTTCTTTACATGTTTCTATAGCTAACATGTCTTTTAGGGAAGCTGAACTTGAGAGTATTACTTTGGCCTGAAGAATCTTATTTAACAAAAATATATTAAGCCATTAGGTATTCTTGAAATTTTCCTTCCTACCACAGTTTAAAATGCATATCACATTCATATGAAGTTTACCCTTTTTAGTTATATCAAAATTGTCATCGGATTAGTTATTTCTGATTGTTGAAAGTAAGAGTCACAGCTGTAGAGTCACTGTTTTGTATTAATACTAGGGATTTACATTACTGGAAAGATTGTGATTTTTAATCTGTTTATTTATTTTCATTTAGCAAATTTTTATATAGTGAGGGTTATGGATCAGGTGCTCTCTTAAGTGCTTATAATATTAATTAATTTAATTCTCTTAACAACCCTAAGCTCTGGAATACTTTGGATTATTTCTTTTTTTCAGCAAATACTCCCCTGTTTCCCCACTGTGGGTGAGTTTTCTACTCAACCCCCATGAAGTTGAGTTTAAACCTGAGACTTGCTTTGGCCAATGGAATGTAAGCACATTTGATGAGAATAGAGGCCTTTTAATAGGCTTCCATGTTCTGGCTTGATCTTGTTTCTAGTACATACCATGTTCAGTCTTTATAGACTGGACCCCAGAATGTACACATGAAGAGCAGAACTGAACGCAAACTCTAAGCTCAGAGCCTGCCCTAGATCAACTAAATATTGTTTGGGATTTTACAAAAGCTAAGCTTAATGATGCTACTTGGTGATTTGTGCATATACAAGCAAGCATAGAGATGTTACCATCTTGGTCAGGGTAGTTGACTTTGGTTATTGTAAGAAGGGGCAGGAAGGAGTATGGAATGGACCTGAGATGATTCTTTGGGCACTCCTTGGGACATCAGTTTTCAGTAATCAGTAACATTAGTGTGACAAGGGTATGGTAACCAGGATTTCAAACCTTGAGGGTAAAAGACTATATTCCCACCAAGTGAGTAAACTGGACTGGACCAAACTGTAGAAGATGGAGATAATGAGGATTATTTGTAGTTTCCGTACCAATTGCAGCACCTTTGACTATAGATCATCCTACCACTTCTCCTTTTGCAAGTCCCCTCCCCCACCTTTGGAAATTTTGCCTTGCCATCTGTCATGGTCAGGTTCATCTGTCAACTTGGCCAAGTGGTGGTACCTGTTTGTCTGGTTGGGCAAGTGCTGGCCTGTCTGTTGTGGTGAAGACATTTCATAGAATTAAATCATGATCATGTCAGCTGTATCCACAGCTGATTTCATTTGTAATCAGCCAAAGGGGAGTGTCTTCTGCAATGAGTGATGCTTAATCTAATCACTGGAAGCCTTTTAAGGAGGATTCAGAAAAGACAAGTCTTGTTCCTGCTTCAGCCGGCGAGCCTCTCCTGTGGAGTTCATCCAGACCCTGGATCGGAATCGTCGGCTTCACAGCTTGCCCTGTGGATTTTGGACTCTGAGTTCCTGCAGTCACATGAGACACTTTTATAAAATTTTATATTTGCAAGTGTTCCATGTTGATTCTGTTTCTCTAGAGAACCCTAACTAATATACCATCATGATGCAGCGGCAGCATCAGCAAGGAGAGAACCTAGGGTGGGACGCAAGTGGAGAAGAGTGACATAAAAGATGGATTTGGACATAGTTTCAGTGTTCCCTGAAACAATTCCCTTCCACTTCCCTGTGTGCTCTAACTGACATCCAACCACAAGCATCTGCATATCTATAATGAAATGATATTTTCGTTAGAAAATGCAATGTCTGGTAATATTCTTGGTTGGATATGCTGAGGAATGAACTCCACCACCACCACACAGAAAATGCCCTGAAACAGTGAATCTAGAAATCTGATATATAAATATCCCAGCACTGTAACATCTCAAGAGGGAAAACACTGGATCATTTATTTTGCACCCTATACCAGAAAGCATCCCCACAGGGATCGAGCTCTAGTTACTGTGGTAGTTAGCCTAATAGACAACAATTACTTCTTTCCTTTCCCTATAATACTTCCCTACTTGATGGCTCTCTGCTCTTCACAAGTAGATTTTGGTCTGGATTCTGTTTCTGAGAGAACCCAAGCTAAGATATATATGATTGGTTTAATTTCAAAGAGTAGAACACGAAGTAACCGATGCAGATATATTCCAGGCCCTGCCATCAGCTATCTGTGACTTTGACTCATGACCTCTTTTGTTCAGGTGTTTATTTCATGTCATGAGAGAGCTGAATTATTAGATAGACACAATCATTTTAGCTTTTAAATTATGTGATTAGGAATTCAAGAAATAATTGATTACTGAATGAATATATTAAACTATGTTGTTGTTCTTTATGGATCTCTTCTTCCTTCAAGGTGGTTTTCACCACCCTTATTCATCTATAAATTACCAGGTATGCTAAGAGATTGTGCCATCTAGCAGAATAATAAGATAATTTTATCTAATGAAAAGTTAAAAAGCATTTCTTTAGAATGATTTCTTGCACATAGATGCCAAATGTCATATTAATCATTTGATTTTTATTTAAAGTATCTCTCCCAACAAAGTGAAAATCACTGAATCCTGAATGGCAGCATTATTGCCTACTTACACAGTAGGAAGGAAGGAAGGAAGGAGGGAAGAAAGGAAGAAAGGGAGGGAGGGAGGGAGGGAGGGAGGGAAGGAGGGAAGGAAGGAAGAAGCAAGGGAGGGAATAAGAAAGGGAGGAAGTTTGTATGGGTTGGGAGAAGAGGGGAAGAAAAAAAGAACAAAATCTCAGCAATAAGTAACTGTAAAATAAGATACTTCACATACTACCCAGATGGGAAATAACTGTACGTGAGCTCAACCAGTACTTAAAAAGCTTATTTGGTTATAAATTATTATCTTAAGCAAACTAATAAATAAATAAAGACTACCCTGTTCTTTTCCTGATTGTTTTAGTTTGCTAGGTAGTTGAAAGAAGATACCACACAATGGATTGACTTTTAATAATGAGGCTTCATTAGCTTATAGTTTTGAGGTTGGAAAAAAATGCCCAAACCAAGACATCATCAATGCAATGCTTTTTTCCCTAAGACCCTCTGCCTGTGATCCTCAGACAGAGTAAAGACCAGAAAGACACCTGCTGGTCTTTCCCTTCTCTTGAGGGTTTTGTTACTTTCAGCTGCCCTGGCTTTTTTTTCTCTATCTGTATTCAGCCTGTTTATATAAAAGATTCCAGTAAGAAGATTAAACTCCATCCTGAATGAAATGGGTCACATTTTAACTGAAATAACCTTATCAGATCCTGTTTTCAATGGGTCTGCACCCACAGGAATAGATTAACTTCAAAATATGCTTAAGAACATGCTTAACTTTAAGAATATGCCATTTTAAACCACCAAGTTAATTAATAATTTAAGTCAATTCATTTTATAAAATGTGGTCACATTGAAAAAAATAAAGTAGAACTAACAGAACTGGGATGAATTACCATGTAACCATTTAGAAATGAAATCCTGGTTACAACGTTAAATCTGCATGTTGTTTTCCTTGACTATTTCACCTAATTAAAGATTCCAGTGAATTTTATTACTAATCTACCCCTCCTCTGTTTGTTTGTTTTTTTACTACTGAGGTTGCTATCACAATGTGTTTAGGGACTTAAGGAGTGCTGCAGTTATATCTTTGGCTGGACTAGCCCCTTTAGGCTGTCTTTGGAGACTTGATATGAACCATTGTAGAAAACTACAGCTGATAGGTGTTCTGTTTTTTGTTTATTTTTCACTCCAGAAATAAATTATTCACAGCTTTTGAACAACTCCTATTTATCTTTAAGATGTATTTCAACTGCAGTTGAAAACTTTAGCAGCTTGCTTTTAGAAGAATAAAAATTGAAAAAAAATCATATTCATAAATCTACTCAAAATTATAGGTGGAAAATCACAATTTAGAGTCAGAGATAGGAGATAGGAATAGGGGCCACTGCACATAAACAAATCAGACCTGTAAGTTTGCTCCAAATAATGCTTTGAAATACACCATTTTCATAAATATATAAGTGAAATATCATGACAATAATATTTTTTTCTAAAATGTATGCTCCATTAATATTTTATGGGGATGTTCTCCAATATGCCCTAAAGTATACCCAATTGAATTGACCTTGGTCATTCTGCTACTTTTGTGACACTTTAATTTTTTGAAGGGATTTTATATTGTTCTAGTTTAAACTGCGATTATTTTTATTATTATCTTTTCATGTGGATGAATAAACAAACAAATTGCATACCTCTATCTAGCTTCTTTCCACTACTATTATAATCACAAGCAAAGAAAGCAGATGCCTATGTAGAAAAACATTTTGAAAATATTCTACACAAAGAATAACAACAATAAACACAATATGCAGTTAAAACCATTTTCTCTAATCCACTAAAAGCAATTTAGGAACCTGTTTATGCTGCTCCTATATTCTTAGGGCAGCTGCTGATTAATTACCAGCAAGAAAAATTGCTTCTGTTTTGTTGTGCTGAAATCCCACAAAGTACCAGTTTTCTATCAATGACCAGCTTTCTGTGATCCTTTAAACTAATATGGAATAATATATAATTTTGAATTGTTACCTTAAACATTATCATCAGTTACTCTCTCAAGTAAAAATATACACTACATTTGATATTATCTAATTTCAGTATTGGCTGAGTTTGAAATATAATCCCATGCACAGTTTTCTAAAACAAAATATGGAATTAGCCACAAACAATATGAATGATTTTATATATTATAATCTAATTAGGAGATTATTTTCTATTTCATTTAGATTGCCTTCAGATAATAATTATATGGAAGGTCTCATTTACTGGTAAAATAAATATTTAAAAATAATTACTTGAATAGAAAAAAATGAAAATTAGTAACCATTTTTTATGTGATTTCTGCTATAATGTTTAAGTGAAATCCAATTTCATCATTTTCAATAGGTTTATATAATGTGCTAACCAGCAATTCATGGACAGATACTCTCTTTATGCTTATTAACAATTCTCCAAAAACTAAATCCTTCACATTAAAAATGTAATGGTTGTATTAGAGTTCTCTAGAGAAACAGAAACAATAGGAGATCTCTATAAATATGAGATTTTATAAAAGTGTCTCACAGAACTGTGGGAATGCAGGAGTCTAAATCCCACAGGGCAGGTCACAAACTGGCAACTCCAAAATTGGTCTTCTATGAATTCCCCCAGGAGAATTTGGCTGGCTGAAGCCCTGATGAAAGTTCCCTTTTCTGACTGCTGAAGTCATCACCTCTGCCTTAAAAGTCTTCAGCTGATTGGATTAAATCCAATAAATTGATTGGACAATTCCATTAGTTGATCATAGATGTAATCAGCCATAGAGGCAATCAACTGACTGATGATTTAAGTGCACGAAAAGTACTCACAGTAATGGTTGGACCAGTTCTTGCTTGACCAGACAACTGGGCATTATCACCTGGCCAAAGGAACTTAACCATTCTAATGTTCTGCAAATTTATATTATTAAATATGCTCAATGTTTTCTTAAGATAAATTCTTAGAAAAATTTGGAGCCAAAAGTTGAATATGTATTTAAATATTTGATTTACATGAAGAAAATCATATCCATAAATTTTACAATTGGCACTCCTCCCAGAGGTCTAAGGGAATTCTCAATTCTTCTACAACCATATCAATATTTAGCATCATTATTCCTATTTTCTACTCTTATTTAAGAGGTAAATGTGTTTTAGATTTGTTTAAATTGTATTTTCCTCATTATATTGGCATCAATATATATTTTATATTCTATCTATCTATATCTATCTTTCTATCTATCTATCTATCTATCATCATCATCACCATCACTTATCATCTCTATCTCATTGCAGATTGCATGTACATAAGTCCTGCTTATTTGGAATATTCATTTTTTGCTATTGATGTATATTAATTTGTTTATTATTGATTAAAATTTTGTACATCAATGCTGCTTATATTATCCCAATTTTTATTTACCTTTCAATTTTGCTCATTCATCATTATTCAAGGCATAAAAGTTAACATTTTTGAATGGTCCAATCAGCCAATCTTTTCATTATAATTTCATTATGTATTTGGTGATAAAGGAAAGTTTTGCAGCAAGTTTTCTGTTTCTAATAGACTTTTTTATTTTTGCATGCCATGTGGCGGGATCACATTTCATTATTTTTCCATGTAAGTATCCTGTTATTACAGCACCATTTATCAAATTTTTGTTTGTTTGTTTGTTTTTGCTTGCTTGTTTTTTTGAGGGCAAGTGCATGGACCGGAAATTGAACACAGGTCTCCTACATAGCTGGCGAGAATTCTACCTCTCAGCTACCCTAGCACCCCTCTAATAGATTTTTATTGAGCGTTATCCTAGTTGAAAGATGTAGAGAGTCGTTTAGGTGCTTGTCCAGAGGGAAATTTCAATCCAGTTGTGGGAATAGAACAATAAAATGTATATTTGTACAATATTAAGAAATGTTTTACCAACAGCAATCTACAAATAAATGCAAATTGATACAGTGCAAAAGGAGAACATATGTGCTAAAAATAAAGGAATGGAATTTCTCAAGGGAGTGATTGGAGATAAAACACACAAAGTTTTCAAAGTTTTCATGACATCTTTTTTCAGTGATTCATCTATACATCTATGAATTATTCTGCTGTGGATATATTGGAACAAGCTGAGTCTTGCTGAACAAATTTTTTATATTCTTTTAGGACCTGGGAGTAGATATATATGGTTATGCCTTAAGAATAACATATTTTCAGCATCTTTCTATGAAAAATTCAAAATGAGAGGTGTGGCAAGTGTTTTAGTTTCCTTTGGCTGCTCAAACCAATACCATACAATGGCCTGATTTAAACAATAGGAATTTATCAGCTCATGAAACAAATCAAGGCATCATCAAGGCGATGAATTCTTCCTGAAGACCAGCATTTTGGACTGAGCAGCCTATGATCCTTTGTCCTTGGCTCCTCTGTCACATGACAATGCAGTACCCTCTCCTTTCTCTTTCCGGTTCTGTTGACCTCCAGATTCTTGCTTCAAATGGCTTTCACTCCCTCTGTCTAAATGTCATTCTGCTTATAAAGAACTGCAATAAAAGGATTAAGGTCCATCTTGATGGAGGTGGAACAAAATTGACGTAGCCTCATCAAAATGTCCTTCTTACAATGGGTTCACAGCCACAGGAATAGATGAAATTTAAGAACAAGTTTTTTCTGCAGTACATTCAGCTTCCGACCATAACAACAGCAACAAAAAACAAATAAATTCTTTCTCTTACCAGTTATTAATGCACTCCAAACCTTCTGATCGCAGCTATGTCTTACCACCCATCTGCCATAGAGTTTTTTTTGAATTTTAGTTTCAGAAACAAAAATACAGTATAAAAGAGGAAATTATGGAAGTGATGATTATATTGTGAAGTCATTAAAGGCATAAAATTTTCAGTGACAAAAACAAAACTTTTCATTTTCACTTTCAAATATATATATAATAATTTAGTTATCATGAATGATATTTGATGCTGTTTATGAATGGGAAAATAACTTCAGTTTTTGGGAAATATATTAATAAATTGCTCTCAATACTGCATAGTTGTAACTTTTTTTATTCTGATGCCTTAAAATGATTTCTCTAGAGTTTTCTCTGCACTCTTTTCCTTTACTATTCCAAACCTCATCAATGATGTTGAACGAAACAAGAAGAGGTTGACATTGTAACAGTGATTTTTCATTTCTCATGTCAGATATGTACTGTACTTTCTTATTTTCCCATAGTTGGGGTATACAATCCAAAGCACAATTTTTATTCCTTCTTGGGCTATCTTTCATGAATACTTCTCTTTTACTTGAATGAATAGGCCAAGCCACCACAGACTAAAAAAATAGGATAGATTTTATTAACCTAGGATAGTTTCCTGAAATTAAAGAAATTCAAATTATGTTTCTCCTCCTTGGGAGTTAATTGAACCATTCTTTACTATGGAATGGTTCAATTAACTTCCAATTAAAACCAACAACTTCTATACCTGTGGAATTTGTTAAAGCCATAGAACTAATTTTCTTTCATATGTTTGTATCATTTCTCCTCTCTCAAAGTCCACAGCCTACAGTTTTGTGGAAACCCCCCAAATCAGAGTGAGATCAGTGAGAAGAGAGCTCTGCATTTCCTCCTAGTTTATAATAGGATGATTTGGTTCCTACCAATAATTTCCTATATTAAAGATATGACAGCTACTTATTTCTTTCCATATATCTCTCTTTAATATGAAATTTATATTGTTATGATTCTCAGTTGAAAGCTTTGAAGGGATTGGAAAGCTTGTAACAGCCAAGTTTAATCAAATAAGGTAATATTTAACTTCAATGAGGACCATATTATAAAACATGCCTCATCATCTAATGTATTAAATTACAAATAATATCTTACTTTAGAATGTAAAAAAGTGCATGTGTGCACACATAATTCCTGAAAAAAAATTTTTTTACTTCAAACTGTGATTCATATTCTAATGATATTAAATTATAATTTATCCATATGTATCTTAAATTATTATTCACTTATTCATTTGTAATCAGGTAGTTTCTTCTGAAAAATGCTACCCATTCTGCGTTAAACTGGGAAAAAAGTGAACAACATATAATCTGAAATAAAGGGATCATATGTCTACCATTAATGAGAATAAGCATCAGAGGACCTCAAATTCAGAGTAGTCTTCTAAAATCATCTTAAAATCATAATCAGGGTTATAACTCTTTTTCAAAATTCTTCTCTGTTATTTTTCCTGCTATACCCACACAATGTGACTTCAAATAGAACAAATTAATTGAGAAATTAAAAAAAATTGCTTGACAAATGAAAAACATTTTCTCCTTAAGAGTCTTAAAAACATGCAGGAAAGGAGGTGGGCATGGCAGAGTTTATAGAAGTAGTAAGACTTTCAGGTTTGAAATTCACTGAAGAGCTACTAAGTTACTATCCCTTTCAACAATTTCTGTTTTACCAAGATTACTATATGCCATTCCTTCATTTACCATAAACATTGGCCTCATCTTGAATTTTACTCTTTTAAAGTAGTATATAATAGCAAAAATTATTTTCAGTTAAGGAGACAGATTGACTTTCTAAGAAATAAAAAGGAATACATTTAATGGAAGCTGTTCTAAATCATGAGATATTTAATATAGGGCAGGGTATGTGTGTGTGGAGTTGTAGAATCAATTGTACTAGAATTATGAAGTGCCATATTAGATAAATATAGTCCTTAGGAAAAATTAAACAATTTCATACTGGGTTCTTCATGATTTGAGCCTATTTTTCTTTTGGGTCTTATTTCTGTAAACTACACACTTGAAATCAATGTTCCTGTATAAATTGTACTCCTCTCTGTTCCTGGATATCTCTTTATCAACCCCAATCCACTTTTCTTATGTTGTATTTTTATCCTGGAAAACTTTTTTTCACCTGTGCTAGTTTGAAAGGATTTACGTACCCTAGAAAAGCCACATTTTAATCCTAATCAATTTTATGAGAGCAACAGTTTCTACTAATCCCTATTCAGCCCTATAGGTTCAAAACTTGATTAGGTTATCTCCTGGGAGATATGACAATCCATTGTGGGTATTAAACTTGATTACATGGAGGTGTGTCTCCACCTAGTCTAGTGGGTCTTGATTAGAATCCTATAAAAGAGGAGATATTTCAGAGACAATGCCTTTTCGAGAATGAGGAGAGAGCAACAGAACCATGACAGAATAACTAGAGAACCACACAGTCCACCAGCCAGTGAGCGACCCTTGGAGATAAGGAGAGAGAAGGCCTCTGGGGGAGCTTCATGAAACAAGAAGCCGAAAGAGAAAGCTAGCAGACTGTCATCATGTTTGCCATGTGCCTTCCCAATTGAGAGAGAAATGCTCAACTCATTGGCCTTTCTTGAGTGAAAGTAATTTCTTGATGGTGCCTTGGTTTGGACATTTTTATAGACTTGCTTTAATTGGGACATTTGTATGGCCTCAGAACTGTAAACTTGTAACTTATTAAATTCCCCTTTTAAAAGGCCATTCCATTTCTGGTATATTGCATTCCGACAGCTAACAAGCTAGAACACAATTCCTTCAAATATTAAGTTCCTACTTAATTTACTAGTCAGGTAGTCCAAGATGTTTCTTGAGCCTCCAAATCGTTGGTCTCCACTCCCTTTGACCCCTCTGGTGGTTAGTTCATACCTACTTTAGTTGATGAATTTAAAAGAATTCTGGTAATTACATACCTCGTGTAGTAGCAGCAGGTTCAGAAATGGGCATATTAGCCAACTCTAGCTAATGGAACAAGAAATAAATTCTGTTGGAGTGCTCCTGAAAAAAGTTTCCTCATTGAGTTTCTTTGTTCACAGAATAGAATCATAGGAAATTATAGTGTTGCATCTATTTTTTAAAAGTTTATTATTACCATTATTGTTTTTATTATTATTACCATTTTTATGTGATTCCTAGTCATGTTGGTATTATATTTTTAATAGCTTGAGTAGGAAATTAACCAAAGATGAAAGAATGGAGACAAATGGAAAGAAATTCAGTTTATCTTCACATTGTTGTGCCAGTGAATCAACCAAGCCTCAAGATCAGTTATTTAACATTCCTACTTTTTTTCCATCCAGCATCTGATTTGCCTCTTACCCTTGTAGAATTTTGTACCTTTTGAAGAAAAGATACTCACTAAAAAAATATGAAAATGCCTTATGTTCACTTTTCTAAGCTCCCTTGTGTTAGGAGACAAAGCTCTACACATTTCTAACATTCATGCACATTTTTGACTCCTCTGATCAAAAGTATTTACTGCCAATTTTTGTATATGGAAACAATCCAGAAGAAGAAAGTCTTCTTCCCTTTCCCCTTTCACTTAGGTCCCAGGGTGTTAAAGCTAGAGGACATCTTTCCCTTTTCCCCCAGTGATATTTGCTTGCAAAGACAAAGTTCGCTTCTCTCTCTCTCTTTAGAGAGGAAGTATCCAGGCCATCAGTAACCCCACATAAGATCAGAGATTCTAATTTTAGTTTCCTCCTCTGTGATGCACTCCACTGCATGCAAGTTTGATTCTAATCTTGTCAACTTGTGGAAACTGTTGCACAGGGAACCTACAGAAGAATAATAAATATTTTTTGTTTGTTTCTGACCATAGAGTTATATGTATATATTAACCTGCCACGGATATATATTTAGTGTATCAGCTGCTGTCAACACGTAACAAAATGGATTTAGCATGGACCCTGATTTTCTGTGGTGGGTTAGCTTGTTAGCTTACAAGTAGGGTAAAATTCACAGATGCTTCAGTTTTAGGCTTAAAATCTATTTTAGTTTGTTAAAGCTGATGAAATACAGTATACCAGAAATTCATTGGCTTTACAATGGGGATTTATTAACTTACAAGTGTATAGTTTTGAGGTCATGACAGTCTCTGAAGCAAGGCATCAACGGGTGATGCATTTCCCTGAAGACCAGCTACTGATGATCCTCAAGGCACATGGCAAGATCTGCTGGTCTCTCACTTCTCTCCTGGATTTTGTTACTTCTAACGTATGACTTCCATGACTTCCTCTCTGTTTCTTTGATTTCTCCATGTTTTCTACATTTCTTTCTCCCTCAGCTTCTCTGCTTGTTTCTCTGAATTTCACCTCTTATAAAGGATTCCAGCTGTGGAGTCAAACAATTGGAGTAACCCTGAACAGAAATAATGTAATCAAAAGTTCTCCTTTACAATAGGTTTGCACCTACAGGAATGGATTAGCTTTACAAACATGATCTTTTCCAGGGTACATACAGCTTCAGACCGTCAGTACTGCTAGAATACTGACCCATGACTGTGAGTTCAACAGTTGACTGCAAATTGTCCCATATTTTCAATTGTAAATTTTGACATGAAAAATCAGAAACCATGTTGAATCTGATATGTTGGAATTTGTGACAGAGCTGCTCCATGAATTTCCAGACACAATGGTTGCAATATCCAACATCCACTGATAGACCTGTAACAGAGAAAATTGCTTAAACTGTGCCAAATGGTGTTATTAGCAGTGGAATTCTCCTAAATCAGTCCATGTCACTTCCAAGTTATACTCTGCCACCAATGTGTTTATTATTCTCTATAGCTCTTACCACAGCCTGATGTACTTCATTGTTTATTTTCTATCTCCCCACACAAGAATATAAGCTTCATAAAGGAATTGATTTGATGTTATTTTCTCTGCCCAAAAATAGTAAACTATCAAAATTTTATTTCTGAGTGAGGAAATATCAGGAATTTGGGAGGAACCATTATCAGCTTTCATCCTTTATTGTTCTCTTGATGAAACTACTCATTGTGTGGAATGGATAGGTTTTATTTTTAACATGTAAAATTATTTTTTATTTCTTAAATATCTGAAAAGTATGTGGAAATGTGATCATGAAGAAGAAAAGCAAAGATTAATATATCAGTTTTGTAAAACTTTTAAGTATTTAAGTTATCAATTTGATTAACAGTTGCTATGATGATTAATTTGATATGTCAACTTGGCTCAGTTATAATACTCAGTTATTTAATCAAACCCTAATTTAAGTATTTCTGTGAAGATATTTTGTCAATGTGGTTGACATCTATAACCATCTTTAACTAAAGAAAATTTCCCTCAATAATATAGTGGGCCTCATGAAACCAGCTGAAGGACTTAAAAGCAAAATCTGAAGTTTTGTAGAGAAGAAGAAATTCTGCAGGACATCAGCATAAAATACTACCTGAGTTTCTAGCCTGCTCATCTGACCAATGGATTGTGGACTCGCTATCCCCTTCAAACATGTCAGCCAATTATTTAACATAAATTTCTCTATCTCTGTTTCTGTCTATGTGTCATCTAACTATCATCTATCAATCTATCTATCTATTGTGTGTATGTGTGTGTGTATATATATATATTGATTTCATTTCTCAGGGGAGAAATCTAGCTGACATTGAGAGTGGGGTTTTACCTCAACAAATGCCAAAAAACATGCAAATGGCTTTGAAATTGTGTAGTGAGTAGAGGCTGGAAGAATTTTAAGGCCACATTACCCTGAAGAGACCATTGGTGGAAATATAAATATTGAAGGTGGTTCTGGTAAGGGTTCAGAAGGAAATGAGAAACATGTTATTGGGCACTGGAAGAAAGATAATCCTTATTACAAAGTGGCAGAGAATTTAACAATTTGGTTCTGGTTCTCGGTGGAAAGCAGCACTTGTAAGCAATTAACTTGTATATTTACTGAAGAAGTTTTCAAGCAAAGTGGAGAAGATGAGTCTTGGTTCTCTTTCTTGCTGACAATAAAATGTGAGAGGAAGGAGGTAAATTGAAGAACAAACTGTTAAGCAAAAAAGAACCAGAACTTGATGATTTGGAAAAGTATCATACTATTCATGTTACAAAACATGCTGAAGTATGTGACTCATGGATCCAATCAACCATATCAGCAGATGCCAGGAATAGAGATGGAGTTATCCAGGAATGGTCAATGGAAAATCTCAGGTCTAATGGCATGGATCTTCTTGACATACAGAAGACCCGCAAGTTTTTATAATGCTGTACCATTAAAAATACTGCCAACTTGGACTGAAAAGTAGAGGAATGAGGTAAAATAAATGAATGCTACTGGATTATTGGGATTCTATAGGTAGGAAACAGACCATTACAGCTATTCAGCTGTGGACACATATTATCCTTGACAAAAAGAGAAGAATGACTCTGAGGGACACTTAGAGGCCAGTGGAGCCTCCACTGTTACCATAAACCTTGAAGACATGGGCTAGGAAACAAGGCTGCCACTTCTGGCTTCTAAAGGAAGGGGCCACCTTCTCACTCCAGAAGGCTGAGCATCAAGCCACAGAGGATTACTCTCAGGTTTAAACCCTAAAGAAATGAGCCCTCATGGGTTGTGAAACTTGCTTTAGGTAATAATCTCTTTGTTCCTTCCATGTCTAGCCAATTCCCATTGCACAATTGTATTTTTGAAGCAGATATCTTACTTTCTAGTATCAGGGGCTATGGATGGAGAGGAATTTTGCCTCAGAATGACTATACATAGAGTCTCATCTATATTTGATTTAGATGATTTATGTGATGAGATTTTGAACATTTCAGTTTAGACAAGATTTGTGACTTATAGCTGATGCTGGAATGGCTTAAGATTTTTGTGGGATGTTAAGATGGACAGAATACATTCTTGGGATGTTAAGATGGACAGAATACATTCTGTATAGGGTGTAGATATGAATTTGTGGAAGCAGAGGCAGAGATTGAATGCTGTCCTTCCAAAATCCATGTCCACATGGAACCAAAGAATGTGAACCATAGATTGAATCTTGCCCCCCACAAAGACATGTCCAAGTTCTAACCCCTGGTGTGTGGGTTATGAAGTCATCTGTAAAGATCCTATTACAATGCGGCCTAATTGAATTAGGGTGGGTCTTAATCCAATATGACTAGAGTTCTTAAAAGCATGGGAAATGTAGACAGAGGCACAGAGGAATGAGTGAACAGGAGGAGTAAAAGCCACAGAAGGAGAGCAAAGCGTCATGTGATAGTTGACAAGGAACAGAGACAGACTTTCATTGCCAACAAGTCACCACCAGAAAGCAACAGTCTTCTGAGAAAGCATGACCCACTGATACTTCAATTTTGGATTTCTAGCTTCACAGTGAACCAATAAATTCCAAGTTTAAGCCAAATAGTGTGTGGCATTTGTCATAGCAGCCTTGGCAAACTATGACAGTAATTTATTGAGAAATAGGTTATTTTTTGACATAATTAGTTATGTTAAGATCTGGTTATTCTGGATTAGGGTGGGCTCTAAATCCAATAACTTGTGTCCTTATAAGAAGGCCACACAGAGACATAAGCACATGTAGAAGGAAGACGGCCAGGTGAGGATGAAGGCAGACATTAGAGTGATATGCTACAAGCTCCAAAATACCAAGGATTGCTGGCAAACACCTGGAGCTGAGAAAGCACAAGGAAAGATACTTCCTTAGAGCTTTTAAAGGGACTATGCATTGCAGGTATCTGGCCTTCAGTTTTCTAAACTCCAGAACTTTGAAAAAATAAATTTCTTTTTTTTAAACTCAGTTTGTGATAATTTGTTATGGAAGCCCAAGTAAATTAATAGTTCTAATAGTTATATAAATGCACAACAAAACTTATCCTCAAATGTAGTGGTTTAAAACAGTAAACATTATCTCACACAGTTTCTGTGGGTGAAGAATCTGGGAGCAGCTTAGTTGCATGGTTCAGAATTTCTCATGAGGTTGCTGCTTGGCTTACAGCTATGGTTGCAGTCATCTGAAGGCTTGATTGTGGCTGGCATACCTGTTCTCAAAGTGGGCTCACTTCCATTGCTGGTGGACTGGTATGGCTGTTGGCAGAAATCTTCAGTTCCTTTCCACATGGACCTACCCATAAGGGTGATTGAGTGTACTTATAACATTGCAGCTGGGTTCCCCTAAAGAGAGTGATCCAATAGAACAACGAAGAAGCCAAAATTTCTTTTATGACCTACATTTGGCGATACTGTAATTTCAGCCATATCCTACTGGTTATACCATTCAGTTTAATTCCATGTCAGAAGGGATTTCATCAGAGTCTGTATCTCAGGAGGTGAGATTTACTGGGGGCAATAATGGAGACTGGCTATTCCAGAAGTACCAACAATCTTGCAAGTCTATTCCATTTTGTCTTATTTTCTAGAAAGGAAATAACAGATCTTTAATGCTGTATAAATCATTTTTATTAACCGGAAAAGAAAATGTCTAGGCAGGCCAAATAAAATAAAGTGTCTAGCTTTGTGATATTATATGAGAATCTTAATTTCTTTGGGCATCATTTTTCTTTCCTGTGTACTTGAAAAGGTTGTTGTGGTAGTGAATTTAAACATATTTTAAAAGTCTTTTGACAACTTTAATGCAGTAGTGGTGTATAAGGTAGTATGCATTATTATATTTTCATCATTAAGAATTCATCTTCTCATCTAAAGAATGCCCAATAATTGAGTCAACACATTGACTGATTAGTCATATATTCCTTCTATGTATTATGGATGTTGGCAGTTTATATGAAAACTCACTAAAAATTCAAGACTTCCTCACACAATACATACTCATATTACTTATTTGCCTATGTTAATACTTGGCAGATGATTTCATTGAAGAGATCACTGACTCTAGTGCAGCATAAATATATCTTGCATTACATTTTGATTAATGGCAAAAGAATTGTACAATACCATTTGAAATTTATTGAAGAGAGACCTGAAGGTGCACTGTATAATTTATGGTCCTTTTTGGTCTGTATCTTTGAAGATCTTATTTAGATAGAGGCCAAATTGTATCAGGATGAGCTTTGATCCAATATGATTGGAGTCTTTATAAGCAAAGATAATTCAAATCCAGTCAGTCAGTAGAAGCTGAAACTCAGAAAAAGCCAGAAGTTGGTGGGAATCAGAGACAAGGAGAGAAGTAGACAAAAGGAGAAAGAGATTGCCATGTGACAGAGGGTTGCTTTGGAATACAGCAGACTCTGGGAGAAAGCAAGCCCTGCTAACAAACTTGATGTTTGACATCTGACTTCCAAAATCATGAGACAATAAATTCGTGTGGTATAAGCCAACCCACTGTGCTGTATTTATCATAGTCACCCTAGCAAACTCTTATAGTTAATCTCTATTTTTTCCTATTCTACCCACAGAGTCTATTACAAAAGCTCATTATACATATCCTTCTGATTTTTCTTGTCAAATTGAAACTTTGATCTATTAAAATTCTTCTGAATTTCTAGTGAAAACACACTCTCACTCAATATATTTAAGCCAAAATTTTGAGGTGTATACAAATTTATGACTCATATGATTGGCTTAAATTATTTACAAATCTATTCTCATTTATGTCTTATGATGCTTAAAAATAAATGTTATGAAATACTGTAAATATTTTAAAGGTCTTTAACTTTATTTGAATGTTTTTAATTTTACTACTAATAAAAATTACAATTCTTGTTTTACTATTAATAAAAATACCACAGGTAATCTGAATTTTTTTTCTATGTCATTTTTTTTCTCAGCTTGCTCAGGTACTTAATTTTGCTCACTTGCCTATGTATTATCAGTTTTATATACAAGATATTTATAACTTCAGTCCCTTATCTCTACATAAGTTTGTGAAACTGAACTTAAAAATTTACATGATTGAAAATAAATAACTAGAGAATCAATTCAAAGCATGAGTGCTTAAAGTATTGTTGCTGATTTTTTAGCTTTCACATTATGTCTAATGTCTAATTCACTGTCTGTAACTATTAGGTACGCTCTGGCAATATTATATACCAGGTTGTTCCCTCCCACTGAAAATCTGTTCTCATATTATTTTTCCCAGATAGTGACTATGTTACATTTTTAAAAGTTTAATCTTGTTTGATTTTTTCTTCACAGATATTATTTTATAAAAGTTATGCATGATCTAAAACTATTTAACGGCTTACCTCTATTCCTGTAATTAGCACATTATGATGATATCTATCTTATAGGTGATTAATTAAAATTTGTCAAGAATTTCCAAAAAATAAAACTATTCAAATTATGAGACTGGAAGCATCAGGAAAGGAGCCAAATATTTGTTCTCTTTGAAAGAAATATAGGATATGAAATTTCTATAGTTTCTTTATTATTCGTAAAGTGCTGCTCTATTCAACAAATTACAAATTTAACACCATGCCCTTCCTTTATAGTTAGAATTTATGTCCTTAGAGATTAAACTGGATATTGGATCAAGCCCTCAATGATATTTGAGAAAACATACAGTCAAATAGAATTGTCCATACAAGCAAAGCAATCCATGATATAAAACAAAAATATTATACAGAAACTTGATGCTAAAAATGCTTCTTCTCAGTTTTAAATAATGTGTTTATTTTTATTTCAAATTTAGGACTTTGACATTTTACATATGGAAAATCAGTGTGAAATACTTTCATTTTTTTTCCTCCTGAGCATTATTCTGGCTTAAAATTATGCATATAAACTCCAAGACCTATTTTATAAGAAGTTAAATGTCTTATCTGATATCCTTAGATTCTATGCTCTAACCATTACATTTATAAAATGTAATTCACTTTTTTCTGTATCATTAGCTAAATGTTAAGACCCACAATGTCAAGTATATATCTATTCATTTATTACTCCTATATTAAAATGCAAAATAGTTACTATTTGCAGACATTAAGGTAGTCTAAATTTCTGAAAGGTGATGTGAAAGCAAATTAAAATTTATAAGGAATAGTAGATATTTGGGGTTAGAAATAGACTATGAAGGGCTATGGACCCAGGGAAAATTCTTACTTTTACATGTGACACCAATTTTTTTCAGTCATTTTCAGAGGCCATGCAACTTATTAATAGAAGACAAGGTGAAAATGCCACTCATTCTTTCCACAAATGTACATTACATACTTAAGAAGCAAAAAACATTGAATTGGTGGTGCTCATGTGATGTAATTTAAAAAGTGACTTTATTTTTTGGTTTTTTTTATCCTTTTAAACCTTCTCCATATGGATAGTTTTCCCCTTACTCCTACTTGAAAATCTAGAGTGACCCCAAGACATTTCTGATCAATATTTAATGATAGAAGGTCCAACAATCACTTTATAATGAAATTGAAAATATATTAATCAACACTGCAGGCATCATTCAACACTAGGTTTCTTTTGTTCCCAGAAACATTCACTTGTAATGGCCTTGTTATAGAATTACCATTGCCTTGAGATAGAATTACGAACCTTTGAATTTTAGTTATTACTCATCTCTCTCCTTTTCTTTTTCTCATGTTCTCACTTCAGCAGGAGCAAAGGGATTGGAAAGATACGATGTAAGAGGATTAGAAAAACTTTACTTTGCTGGTACTATGTATTCTAGCTTGTAAGTTGTGATATACCAGTAACAGAACAGCTTTTAACAAGGGGAATTTATTAAGTTGCAAGTTTACATGTTCTAAGACTGTGAAAATGTCCAATTTAAAGCATAGCTATAGAAATGTCCAATCTAAGGCATCCAGGGAAAGATACCTTGGTTCAAAAAGGCCAATAACATTCACGGTTTCTCTTCTCAACTGGAAGACATGTGGCAAACATTGCAATGTCTCCTAACTTTCTCTCCAGGCTTCTTGTTTCCTTGAGCTCCCCCAGGAACGTGTTCCTTCTTCATCTCCAAAAATCTCTGGCTGCATGGGCTCTCCTGGTTCTTATGGGTCTGAAGTTTTTTCCAAAATGTTTCCTTTTTTAAAGGATTCCAGTAAAGTAATTAAGACCCACTTGGAATGGGTGGAGTCACATCTACCTCTTGTCAAAGCCTAATACCCACAATTGGGTGTGTCACATCTCCATGGAGATAATCTAATCAAGTCTCCAACCTACAGTGCTGAATAGGAATCAAAAGAAGTGGCTACCTCCACAAGATGGATCAAGATTAAAACATGGCTTTTCCAGGACACATAATCCTTTCAAATGGGCATATTATTTAAGATAGATTTTCATTCTCTGGATAAGTAAATGTTGAAAGCTAATTCTTTCACAGATGCATTCATGAGTCCTCAGCTAGGTTTCTCCACCTGCAATCATCATGGTGTGGGTTCCGCTTTTATTTCAGCCAGCCACTCCAGATCTATGCCCCTGGGTTTCCTGTTTCCTGGGGACAATAGTCCACAGTCTCATACTGCTGGAGTCCTCTCACACTAGCAGATGTTACTCTGGGGCAGATTTCCTTTATAAATGTAGGCCAGCTGATTTTCTCATGGTGGTCACCACAACTGATTCAGGGAATCAAACTTCTTTGGTACACTGTCAGAAAGTTATATTAATACTGTCAAATGTTAGCACTGTTTCCTGATACCATTGGTGACTCTACTTTGCTCAACTGTGTGTCAGACTCTGTTTGTGGGTGCCCTCCAACTGTAGAAAGAGCATAACAAGATCCAGGGGTAACCCAGTAACCTCTGACTAAGCATGATGATAGAGAAAACATCCTCACCTTCATATCACCACTTCTCCTGGTAGAGAATGGGCAATGACTCAAAGATACCTCAAATCCCTCACTATATCCATCTCCTCAGACACTTTACATCATAGATATGAGGAAGGGGGCCATTTAACTGTTATCAGCTTTGAATATCCAGCACATTTTGTACTTTGATCCTTCAGCTGAAACTTTGAATTTAACATTCTATTATAGCTGTTATAGGTTAGACATCACCAAGGCGATGAAATGGCAAATGAAAACAGTGATCTTCCCTGCCCCCATGGAGCTTAGTATCTTCAATAATAATCTTCAAATAACAGTAAATTAATAATAATAATGATAAACTTGTAAACTTACTATTATGATAAGTGCTTGAAAGAAGAGGGTGCTGTGAGATTCGATCCAACGATCATTGTACCAGTAAAGCAGTCAGGAGATGTCTCCCTAGGACGTGACCATTTAGCTGTGATCTGGAAGTTGAGAACAAGTTAGTTAACACAGTGAAGGGAATACTAGATTTTGGGCAGAGATCAGGAATAACATCTTAGGCAGAGAGAACTTCTCATGCCAGTGTTCTGTGCTGTGGGAGACATAAGCAAGTTTGTTGGGGTTCAGTTTGAGAGAGCAGGAGGATACTGGGGGCACAAGATGAGGCCTGCAGGATCTGGTAGGTCATGTCACAGATTTAACTTTTAATCCTAAATGCAGTGCAGATCCATTAAAGTTTTTCTGATGAGAAGTGGAGTATGAAACTAGTGTTTTGAAAGTACTTGGCTGCAGTGTGGGAAAGGATTTTTTGGGTGAAGTGCACATAAGTGGAAGAGAAGAAATGAATTACAGAGGCAATTGCAATATTCAATGTAAGATAAATTTGTTTCAAATAGAGTGAGCTAGAAAGATCCTTTAACTTCTCCATTGCTAAGTTTTCAGACTACCTGTTAGCCTGGATGCTAGAAGAAATGGTTTTGATAAGCTTCGATAGGATATGTTTTATTTTTAAAAAGAATGCAAGTGTAGCTCACCAGTGAAAGCCTGGGTCATACTTGATGCACAAAGAACCCCTGATTCCATTTTTCAAGATAAAGTATCATCTCCCATGCTGTATTAAACTCATATTATTTAAATGTGGAAGGGGGGGTCTGTATTAGGTAACTAACTGTAAGCAAATTAAAAGGGTATAAATTATATTTTATGTCTATATTACTAAATGGCTTAATGACTTATGATAAAGCAATAGCATACACAATGCATCTCTTTTGTTCAGGCCACTGTATTTGTAGTTATATTTTGGGCAGCTGCTGCTACCCACTTTTAATTCTTACAGACAGTTTCCATGATGCACATGCTTTCTAGCTTTTAAAAGGAATCTAATCTTTTACAAGTCTGCACCTCACAGTTTACACTCCAACACTAGTGAACTATTTTTAGTCTCCAGACCCACAAGCAGTTTCCTGTTTCTGCAACTTTGCAAGTCCCTTGGCCTGGATAAAGATGGTGTCCTTTTCATTCTTTTGGATTCGGACTTTTCATTCTTTAACATTTAGGTCAGACGTTAACATAATCAGGTAGTGTTCCAAATCACTTAACGCTATCCAAACTCCAGTCCTATGGCACGCATAAATGTCCTGCTCTTTCCTCCCTTAAAATCTTTGAAACTTTTATTATTACACTTACCATCTATATTTGGAATTTTGTTTTTGCATATCTAATTTTCCTACTATAAATACTATGATCAGCTTGTTTTTAATTCATTTCTGCATGCCTAGAACTTAGCATACTGGGTACATGATAGATGCTCAACAGATATTTGCTGGAGTAGACTAAGTTAGTCTTCCAAAAATTCTTTTTAGAGGCCCTCATCTTGCAAATGCATCTTTGAAAATTGTGTCTCCTTATGATTATCTGGCACTAATGCTTATTGTTGAAGACAATCATTTATTCTGGGTATGTACACACACTTTTCTTGGACACTAATTTGATGGATTTGTTAATGAGATTGCAATGGCATATTTATGGTAAAATAATAGAAATAATTCATTATCACAGTAGAGATACAACAAATTAATTTTATGTTTTTCTTTAGGTTCTTCATCTCTTGATATGGCATATAAGGCAATTAAGTATTCACATTTTTAGGTGCAATTTTTAAGTGTGAAATACTGAAACAATATATATTAACTCTTCCCCTCTAATCTCAGAGCTCAAAATGATATTTTACTTTATTGAGTCTCTGGAAGCTAGAACTATGGAAATGAATAAAAACTAAACAAAGTTCACAATAATTTTCTTTGGCAAACAGTTTCAATTATTCCTAAATCCTGAGAGTATATTTTGATCAATGAACCTGATTAATATCTTATTCAACATACATTTTGCATTTTGAAAAGTTCTTTCAGAAATATTATTTTGTTCACAAAATATTTTTGGTCTTTTTTGGAGCTTGCCTTATGTTGTGCTACATAAGGCTACAAAGATAAATTTGACCCAGTCCTTACTGTCTTGGAACTTTCACTTTAATTGGATAAGCATGTAATGGATGAGACTAGAATACAGGTGGTAAGTTCCTGTTATCAAGGTAAAGGAGGTTACACTGCAGGTTTCCCTAAGAAATTTGAGGTAAGGGAAACAACACTGCTTTTTGAGAGATAAATTCAGAGAGATAGATGGTTTCAAACTTGAAGACAAAAACAAGTACTTACTGAATGTAGGCATCATATATAAAGAAGGAAGGAAGTACTCAGAAGAGAGGTTGACCAATGGGAAAAAAATAAAGATATACGGGGGTTATAGAAGAAAATGTTGACAGTTTTAGTCAAAGAGCTATCTGAAGGAGAAGGAATCTTAAACAAGTTGTTTTTAATTATTCTAGCTTTACTGCTAAGGTAAATTATAACATTAAGGTTTGTGCAGGGAGTTAAAGCTAAATAACTTCCAATAATTCACTCCCATATTCAAGACCATATCCTATTTTATGAAGATGGAAGCCATTAACATTTTATTTCTTAAATTCTTTTTATTTTTATTCAACATACCCCAAGCAAACTTAAATTATGATGTGACTCCCCTACAGTTCTCCTAAAGGACAAAAAATAGTACTGGTCAGGCCAAGATAAATACTCCATGTCTATGGAAGCTGCACCTCTCTTGTGTTAGTAGATTCAATTCTGATGCTGTGTGGCTGTCCTGTGCAGTTGTTTAATGTAAATCTACCACTAAGGAATGGATAAATCCACAATGTTCTAAACAATTCATAATTTAGAGCCCACAAGATTGAAAACTGCAGTAAATTTTCCAATGTAGAAGAGAACGTGTATGTAGACTTTAAGGCAGAGTTTAGAAGAGAATGTATATCAGTTTATCTTCTGTATATAAGTTTGTTCCCACATTTCTAAGTTTAGTTCATGATTAAACAAATATTATTTGTTTAACTTTGGGAAATTTACTTAACTTTTGATATTTTGAATATCAAGTTTTTTAATCTATAAACTAAGAACAATCATTTATGAAGAATGTTGTGAAGACATAAATATTTCAAAACTGGCAAAACATGGTAAATATATATTCAAGGTTAGTTATAATCAAGCTATCCTGTGAGTCTTCTTGGCTGAGATTCCATAATCTCCTGTAGTAGTATCAGTTAAGGTGACATGCAGGGCTTAAGATAGGGAGCAGTGCTTACATAATCACTGGTCAACCCAGAACTGCACATTCTAAGATCTATTTGACTCTGAGAAATTTGATGAGAATAGGTCCTCTATGCCACGCTCAGGAAACTGGGGAAATAATAAGCCATTGCTATTGCTGTTACTTCTAGAAATGCATCATCATCACTTCTAGTCAGATATTAAGAGCCATCACTTCAATATGTGGTTCTAGAAGCTCACCCTGTATGAGAAATCATTCATTGCAAAATATATGCCTCATGTTGCATGCTGTGCTGCTACTCTACCTTTGCTTAAGCTGGTTCCAAATTCACCTTTTGTGGGATTGAATCTAATTGGCAAATCTTCAACCTTATCCATAATTCCATTTGCAAGGGAGTCTGGGTAATAAGGTTTAGCTTCCCACACTTTGAAGAAGGCAGAAGATTGACTTAGGGGTAAGGTATGCCAATCTATTCTACAGTAGTAGGTAATATCCCTCTATCTTCTTTTCATCTTTTTAATTTCCACCGGTTGTGTAATTAAAAGAGGCCTTGTAGCCTCTTTTAATTAAACAAACAAAAAAAAAACCTGACAGGAGTTTCCAGAGCAAAGATAAAAGTGTTAAGGGAAACCTGACAGAAAGGAAAGCTGGAATAAAGTTGCTGAATGAATGGAGATCTCATATTATATTATTTAAATCCAAACTAACTCTGTTTGTTCTGGCTAGAGAGCAGAATCTGAGGCATGGAATCATGAACTAAGCCTAGAAATGTGGGTAAAAACTGAGCCACAGACAAACTTGTAGTCACACAGTGAAAACTTAAGTGGCATCCTGTAGTCATTAGGCAGCTACTAGAATTATTTTAATTAGGGAGCAACATATCATAGGTGCATTTGTGGATGATGATTCCAAAGTTTTGTAAAATATGGTTTGGGCCATAGTGGAGTGATCCACATAGACAAGTAGGAGATCAGGTGAGCATTTACAAACACCTAAGTAAAGAGTCATGAGGCTATGAGAAAAGGTAACCACAATCATAATAGGGACAGGAAATTTTAGATGTTTTTAGGGGTCACAAGGATCAAAACTCACAAACTGGATTGGGAGGGTGTCAGAGGTAGATGACTTTAGGTTTAGAAAACCTATGGGTTGTGGAAGTATTCATAGATGGGAACACATTTGGGAAGAATTAAATGGGTTGCATTCAGCATATTTAACATATTGATCTGACTAAACGTCTTCCCTGGGGGAATTTTACATGCAGTTACTTATATAGGCAAACACTGGTACTTGGGAGAAAGGTCTGGTTCAGAGAGATGTTTTTGGAATTCTTTTGGATATAGGTAGTAACTGATGGCATGGGACTATCATCAATAAGGCCTTATTTCTGAAGCTGTACAAAAGGGGCAAACAAAGGGATAGAATTCTTCAGAAAACCAGATTTTCAGACCAGCAAGAGAGAATCTCCAAAAAGGCTGATAAAATGTGATCCAAGCTCAGGGAGAAAATGTAAAAAGAATTAGTAAAGCAGAAGCTAAGACTGCTTAATATTATGGAAAGGTCAAAGAAAATGATACTGAAATATATATCATTTCTAAGTCTTTGGAAACACTGGCAAGAGTTTTTAGAATAGATTGAGGAGGGAAGACATTCGAATTCAAAGAGTTGAGGTTAGAATAATTGATAAAGAAATAGGAACATTGAAACTAATCACCTCTCCAGAAAGTTTTACAATAAAGTGAAAGAGATATTGGGCAACAGTAGGTTAAAATAAGCTACAGATGGGTCATCTTTCTTTCCTGTGCTCATTTAAATGTTTATTCACTTTGTTTCTTCAGTTTGTTTGTTGGTATATATACTCAATGTTATATGCGATGATTCTGGACCCTTATTTGGGCTGATAGTGGACTGAGAGAAAGAACTGGAAGAAGAGAGAATGATTAGGTGCCATAATTTTGAGAATGACTTTTTCCGTGAAGGGGTAGAGGGTAGGGCAGCAGACAGATTGCAGAGAATTTGTGAACTGAAATATCAAAGGTGGATATTAATTAAATGTGGTTTTTGTGATATAATGCCCTCTTTGCCATTTTTAAAAGCTTTTTGGTGTAAGGTTTTATTCTCATTTTAGGATCATGGCATATTGAGATTATTCCAAAGTAAACCCAACTTTATTCAAGTTATAATAACTTGATGGGGAAAAGTCAGGAAGGGGGTGGGACTGAAAAAAATGACTTTCTCATCTAATCTACAAACCAACACTCCCTAAACTAAAGATGAGGAAATAGTGAATAGCACAGTTATAAAAGTGAAAATCTAGAATTAGTACCAGATTTTAAGAGTATAAATTGATTTTAAAAAGTCATATTAACCAATTCATCCCACAAAAAAGGACATATTTTCAGAAATGACACAACTGAAGCTAAAACTTGGTTCAGTAACCTGTGCACCTCTTTCTTCTCTGACTTTTAGAAAAATTAAAATTTTACATATTCAATAAAATTCATAAGTTATACTTCAAAACCTCACTTTTTTGGAACAATAATTTATTGCAAAAGGTAACTAATAACAAAGAGCTAGAGTAGAGCAAGATTTCGGCTGTTTTTTAATATAATTATTTGTGAATCCTAAAAAAATGTTCACAGAATTTTAAAGAAATGAGTACTTAAATGCATGTGTGGTCCTTGCTGCACCACATTTTCCTGATTTTGCAAGCATTAATTCACTAATCTTTCTGTATCCGTTCTGTACACCTGCATAAGAAAAGAGACTAAGCTCTGTATTTAAACCAAAAAAAATTCAATCCAGGGAATTAAGTACAGATAAAATAAATGAGAATTTTAAAACTCAAGGTAAGGCATCCCAAAGTAACAGCAGAAGCATGTACCAGTTGTTGGGTGGAGACAAAATTAGGAGGAAGAGGGAATGCCAGACTCTCAGGCCCGAGTTACCCAACAGAAGCTCAAACAACAGAGGGCCTGTCCTGCAGAAACTAGCGCTACTGTCTCTGTGGAGCTGCAGCCATCCACCTGGAGGTAGAACCACGGAGGAGGAGACACATACGTTGCCGGAGAAGCCACCAGAAGCAGTGAGAGAGGCTAAAGACATACCTTGGCCTCTCTTTTTCTCTAGCCCCACAGTCTCCTCTATTGTTCTCTATTGGCAAATCTTGCAGCAGACCAGGAGACTATAAAGAGCAGTGTGCAGTAGATCCCTCTGTGATATACAGCAGAAAAAATGAAGGCACAAGGACCACGCACATCATAATAATCCTACATTCTTACACTATTCTATCCTCCCCATTTTAAGGAGAATACAACTATACGGCACAGATAGGCATAGTTACCAGTCACAACTAGCTATGACTTCAGAGTTCATGTTTTAAACAAAAGCTGTGCTGACTCTCAACATTAGTTAATAAGCTCCAGGATTGTTGAAGATTGGCAGGATAAAAGCCTTCCTTGTCTACTTCTTTGACCATTTTCAGTGAAATTATTAAACTTAGGCTATGACAATGAGTATGGTAAGAGCAGAATTCCAATATTAATTTAAAGCATTAAGATATACATAATATATCCTAAAATTTATTCCCAACCCCCACTGAATTTATTCCAAAACTGATTCAATTAAAAGTTTCATAATAGCAGCATCACATTTAATGTTATGCTTTGTTTCTCATTCCTAAATTTATAAGTTCTATGTACTTGAATTTATTTAAATTTAAATGGTGTTTGAGTGTGTGTGAGTTTTTTAGAGAGAACATTTGAAAGAAGACCAGAATGATGTTATTGGAGGTCAACATCTTGTAGAGTAAAATTTATATTGTTTCATTGTGCCCAAGGACATTTGTCATTGCTCTTGGTTAAGTAGACCAGTGGCTCTGCAGACACATCTGACTGAAATTCTTTAGCCTTTGTTTTGACAAAATACTTTTATTAAGGGTAAAAATAATCAACAAACATGAGGGTTATGTAAAGAAGGCAACCCACTGATTACCTGACTCTTTTATATCTGATTCAGGATTTTGGGTGCCCTAAAAACAGAGTAGTCATCTTAAGTTTTAGATATATAACCTAATTTATGACAGATTATCTGAACCTTCTCTTCTATGGTTTCTCATGGTTAATCAAGTTCTCTTAGTTTACTTGAATGGCAGTGTCATTGTTAATCATACCGATAAATCAACAATCATAATTGAAAGCATTAAATGACATCTAAAAAACACTGAATTCAGCCAGTTGAGTAAATATAAATTCTTATTGGGTGATGTGTTATGCATATTAATGGAATCATTTTTTTAAACAGTAAAGGCTCTATCCAATGACATCACTGCTGCAGTCAGGCTATCATTTTATAAATTGTGCTTTTGAACAAATGAGTGGCCTACTAAATAAATAATTTTGATTACTTCATCAATTTTTTTCTGCAGCATTTCTCCTCCACCAGCATATAATTTGCAATACATCCTCACTATCGTATTTCCATTTAAAACTTTCAGTCTCTGAGGAATTCTGATAACTCTGTAATAACCTTGAGAGGAATGCTCAAATGGTCTTTCATGTCTTAGGATCTTGAAGATGTATCACCTTTTATAATAGGATCTCTTGGTTATTTTGCATAATTCATAGCTCACATAAGACTTTAACAAGGAAAGATGCATAGTTTATATGATGTTTTGCTGGCATTCTGCATATTGATTGTCTATTATATTTTATGTCTTGATTGCAATATTTTTCTGAAATAATTCACTTTTAAGAGTGACTCAAATATCTATATGCTAGAAGTTTTCATATTTGCATACTCTAATCCTTTTTCATTTCGCATTTCAAAGTAGAAACAATTCTGCATGCTATACAATTATAAGATCTTAACGAAGTCCTGTTTTAGAAAGAGCTCTATGATCTTCCAAAAGCTTTTACTAAATCTTAACCCAAACTCTCCTCAGAATATGAATATCATTTAAAAGCAAAGCTCTAATCATATTTAGTAAACAACTGTTGCCTCCAAAAGGAACAACATAACTATACTATAGTGCAAGGAGGCATGAAATTAAAGTTAAAATAAAGAAAAATATTTTCATTGCTATTTTAACTACACCTTTTACTTTTCATTTTTAATTTAAGAAAAAAATGACTAAAAAAGCAATCAATCTAAAAGTACGTTAGAATGATTTTCAATGGAATTGATTGTTTAAAAGTGAAATCTGAGTTTTCCAAAAACTGAGTTTATTAGTTCAGTAGGCTTTGCTTACTAGTCAATGGTTCAAGCAATTATTCTTTCTTACTTCTTTTCCTAGTTTCCATTAGTGCATAATGTGTAGAAATAACAAATTCATAATCATCTGTCCTGTTCCAACCCACATTTTCCGGTGTGAATTTGTTTGCTTTTGAGTTTTCTGAAATTCAGTTTTCAGAATTAATTTATCTGGCATGACAGAAAATAAGATGTTAAAAAAAAAGGCTAATTAAAGAGAGATAAATAAAACAGGGAACTTAACTCTCTATTCATAAAAGATGTATGCAAATCACCCTTCAATGGAAATATATCTAAGCATATTTTCTAGGTCATTCAATTGAACTGAACCCATCCAAATGACCAGTTAATTCAGCCTTTATCTAGTATTCAAGTACAACAGTGTGATTGCTTCACTCTTTGAAGGTAAATACAGTCATAAACATAATAGACACAGGGAATCTGTGCAAGCAGGCAGTAAAAGACAATCAGAGAAAATAGTTATGCATCATTTTTAAAGTAGCTGTTTGATTTTTTTCTTTGTTCAGATGGTTGTATTGTTAAGTAGAGACAGCCTATGAAGACATGATTATATGAATATACGTTAGTAGTGAACAAATATTCAGCTCCAAAGACAATGTCACCTTTCCCCAACCAATTTGGTGTATATGAAGAGCATGTTTTGACCTCAGTGCAATTTGTGATATGATAATGACAATGGAAATAATATCCAAGCTTAACATGCCAAGGCACAGCTCCAAGACACATCCTTTTCAAAGTGACTCTGTTTAAATTTAATATAAAGAATAAACACTTTCATAGCATTGGGAAATTTGTTATTCTAACAATAAAATAGGATCACTACTTTATCTGTCTGATATGCTTTGTCATGGTAGCTTTATAGACCATTGTATGAAAATTCACCGAGCTCCTTTGGGAAATAGAAGGGGAAATTCAACCTGAAAAGCTCCTAGATTTGTTTTAGGTTTGTTTTAAACCATTGGGGGTGACTCTGCCCCCAGAGGGCAATTTGCAACATCTGGAAACATTTTTTTGGGGGTTTCCTAACTGAGGGAGTGCTCCTGTCATCTAGTGGGTAAAAAACCACAGGTGCTGCTCAACCTCCTCAAATATCCAGAGCAGAATCCCCCTCCAGATTGGGCCCAAGATGTTAATGATGTATTTGTTGAGATTCCCCATTTAAAGGAGTCTAAAATGCAGATGCTCACTCTTTCTTTAAGAAAACTTGCAATGTGGAATATAAAATATCTGTCCCCTCAAAAACCTTGTCATCAATGTGCTCAGATAGCCATAAAACTCTAAATTAAATTGCATTTCTACCAAGTCTTTATGGCTATGATCTGAATAGATAATGATTATATGACTTCTTGCTGTTTGTCTTAGTTTTCCAGGAATGCTATAACAAATATGGCACAATGGATTGATTTTATTAGGAATATAGTCTCATGGTTTTGAAGGCTGGGGTCCAACATCGAGTTATTGGCAGGACTCATTTTCTCCCAGAGCCTTTAGTGTCCCGACAATGTTCTATCAAGTGGTGACCTCTCTGTGTCTGCTTCTCTGACTTCTGACTTTTACCCACATCTGGCTTCTACTGAGTGACTGCGTTCCAATTTCCTTTGCTTATAAGGATTCCAGTTTTATCAGTTAAGACCCACTCTGACTTAATTTGGCCTCATCTAAATAAGATCTTTGAATAGCCTATTTACAATGGGTTCACATCCACACCTTGACTCCCCTTTACATAGTCAAAGATACTATTTACAAATGGGCTCATACCTACAGGAAATCCATTTAAATTGGGGATTACAGGATTCAATTCCCAATGCTGTGTGACCCATTCCACAATTTTTATGGATTATGTGAAAATTCCATTTTTAAAAACTAATTTTTTGAATTAGTTGGACTTCTCTTGCCCTGCTATTTTAGGATGTTTGGAAAAGTGAAGGTTGGTAGAGGTTAGGTAGACTTCAGAATTTGCAAACTGACTCCCTATCTGTTGCCACTCAGATGGACTGTTTCAATAAATTATGTAGTCACAGTCTCTCTCTCTCTCTCTCTCTCTCTCTCTCTCTCTCTCTCTCTCTCTCCCTCTCTTCCTGCCTCACTTGCTTGAGGTTGGCTTCTGTGCCCAGCCTTGAGTTACCCCATGACTACACTGGCTGCTGACATCCAGGCACACACCATTCCTACTTTTAAGGTTGACATCTGCTGAAACATTCTGGGATTTTCCATCTCCAGGCTTTTCACACCATCTAGGCTAGTGTTCCTGCTCTGGTTAATCTCAGCGTTTGTTCACAAAAGTTCCCACTTTGGGAAATATATTTTATTTCTGGAAACTTGTTTTTAGGGATTTTCCTAAGATCTGTCGCTGCTAAATCCCCCTTACCCTTCTTGTTCTCATCACTGTGTTTGCCACCACTTCTGGATGTCTTCCCTCAAGATTCTGCTGCTCTAACTGATATGTCAGAACATATAAGCAATGTCAACTCTGAAAATCTTCTCTGTCTTCTAGTTCTGCTGAAAATGCAGCTTATGGAGCACTTGTTTTCTGTTAATATTGCTCCGTAAGGTTTAAAGGAGGAAAAACAGAAAGAGCCAGAAACAAATTGCTTCTGCATGTACACTGGACAAGTCCCCTCATTTGCTTTTTTGAAATCAATCATATAATTAATTTTTTTATATAATTAATTTTTAACTCAATAAATATAGACACTGCAATCCCTCTCTCTCTCTCTTTCTCTCTCTCTCTCTTTCTCTCTCTCTCTCTTTCTCTCTCTCTATCTCTATCTCAGGGGTCATTTATATTGCAAAGAATAATGAAAAGTGTAATGCCAAGAAGCTAAATATTGAAGATTTGGATATACTGACAAAAATCCGTTGCTGACAAATACAATGTATTTAAAGGTAATTGGAGCCAATAATTAAATGAGAAGAATCTAAACATTTATATTTTATCTATGGAGAAAGGAAAATTTTCAAACTTATTTATCCAATAGGCATTATAAAATTATTTTTATTGTATGCACTTCTAAATATTTTCTAATTTGGCTTTAATTTTAAAATGTCATGTAAATTTATTTCCTAAGCATGTATTTTCATGTCTGTGTATAAAATTTTGTGTTAGCTGCACTAAAGATCACTAAACTGTGCCAAACCTCAAATGGAATTACCAAATACAAGAACATTTATGGGATATAGGAAATATTTTATGGATTATTTTTTCATTGTACATTTTCTCTGCTCTACAGAAACCATTCCCAGATAATCTAAATTATTTAAGGGAGAGTTTTTATTGTTAGAATTTTTATTCAACTATTGAAACTTAAGAATTCATTTACTTTTCTATGCAAGAGGTTTAGAATAAACAGACTGGGAATTATTTTGGTCATATGTATTGCAGGCTTACTTGTTTTATTATTTTTTTTGGGGGGGGTGGGAATGCATGGTCCAGGAATCGAACCCAGGTCTCCCACATGAAAGGCAGGAATTCTAACCACTGAACTACCTGTGCATCCCTATTTGCTTTATTTTTAATAAATTTCTTGGATATGCATACTTTTGAAAAGGCATGGCCTAAAGTATGCACTCAATAAATGGTACAGATTCTCAGTCCCATATCCAAAACTTTTGGTGCCAGATGAGTTTCAGAATACAGATTTTTCATATTTTAGAACAACAAATTAATGTATATATGGTATAACAATTAATACTACAGTAGGATTTGGGCACCACAGGGTAATATTTATGAAATAAAATGCATAAAACACTAATGAGAACTAAAAACATCAAAACATGTCTATAAAGCTTTGTGATATTTCAGATCACATTTTGTAAATGAAAGAATTATTTAAAAACTGTTTTCAAAAGTTTTGGATTGAGAATGGTGAATAAAATATTAGACATGGGATGTAAGACAACTCTAAGTGTACTTAATAGTTCAAAACAACTCTTGAACACAAGACTAGAGAGCAGTTGGACAATTTTAAGTGTAATTCACCTACTGGGAGGTTTATACAAGTTATACGAGGTGTGATGAAATTTTTTTTATCTTGCTTCTGACTTGGTAGGAATTTGCTTTTATTACAAGTTTTTTAAGTAATCAAAATTATACAACCACTAAATGTAAGAGGGTGTATCTTTCCTTGCAATTACATTTTTGCCTCCTAACTGGAGAAATATGGTTAATAAAAAAATATATAGATAGCAACATAAATTACTATATATTTGAAGTATCAAATAAGCATCAAGGATAATGAATTCTAGAAGAGTTCAATGATTTAGAAATGAAAGTCACACCAGTTTTTCCAATTCTCCCACCCTGTTCCTCTCTGCCCATCCCCACACACCCAAGACATATTTGAGTCTAAAGGAGAGAAGCATTTAGATGGCATAATAGTTCTTGAAGTTCTGCAGTCAAAACATTTATTTTTTTATGAGGTTTGTAAATGTGTATGTTAAGAGGTATAGGTAGGTTTCCACACACATATATGAGAAATAAAAAAAGAGAAGAGACTAATAAATATTTTGTACATCTTACATGGGATCTGAGATACAGTTATGCCAAATGATTGTTACATACACTGTAGACACATTGGATTTGTGTGCTTATACACTTATCATTTAATTTCCTTTTGCCTGCTACGTGTCAGGAATGGTGCTAGGTACACAATAAATAGTGGGGAAAAAATTGCTGATGAATTTTGGAATGTCTCATGTGCCTTTCAGATTAAGCTGCTGTATAGCAGAAAATAGAAAATAGAATTGGATTAGTACATTCCAAAAGTGTCAAATTAAGTTCAATTTATGGCAAGAGGAATATTCAATATAAGAAAGTTATTTGTCATTTTTATGCTTTCCAATTTTCTCAAAAGACATAAGTTCAAGAATTCTATATCCATTAATATTGCAATTCGTAATTATCTACTTTTGCCAGAAAAAATAAAAACAATTAAAACCATATTTCTTGTGGAATCAACTTGACAGCAAGTTGGAGATTTACTTTGAAAAATATGATCTGTTCATGTTTCTGAAAGAAAATTATAAACTTCTCTTAGTTACAACCCACTGTGTTCATGTGTACATTTCTCTCATATTTTCACTGTGTGCTTATACTCTATGCTTATTTGTTATGTGCATTGTTTATTACATATATTCTGATTCAATAAGTAAATGAAGCTAAAAGTGCTCTCCTAAAGACACAAATACTGCCACAAACTTTTTCTTTCATAAATGTCTGGATGTTGTATTCTAGGATTTTTACCTACTTTTAAGCTGTAGTAACAATATTTGTAAGCATGTATGTAGGTGGGCGATGCTGGAGCTATTTTAGGCTTCCAGCTGCACAAACCTGTAGTTTTCAACAAATGATCTGCAGCACAGCAGTCCCAATAAAATTTTTCCAGAGCTTGGGTTAAAGAAGGGCACTAGTAACAGGAATGAATTACAATAGTTTGCAAATAGTGTTAATATAATAGTGTGTAATCCTCTAAAATCTAATATATCTGTTTTGTTTAAGTAGAGTAACTTTCTATTTCTATTTATTGTTGTCATTGGGTCAATATACTGGAAATATTTATCCTCTAGCTGCACATACTTGATATAATAGTAGTTTGACACATTTCACATGATTTGATAATTCTTTAGAGGTGCCACAGGGGCAACTATAGGATTGGAAAGTGAAATGGCTGGCTCTCCAGTCGCATCCTCCATTTCCAGTGTCAACTGCTGCTGCATTTCAATTTGTTCCATTTAAATTTATTTATAAATTTATATATATATATATAAATACACACAAATGCGTACATGTGAACATGCATAAATGTTATATATGTGTGAAAATATATGCATATATAGTATGCATAGGTTGACTTAGGTACTCCAGAAAATAACGTGTTCTTAATCTTAATCCATTCTTGTGGCTGGAAATCCATTGTAAATAGGACCTTTTGAAGATGTTATATTTAGTTAAGGTATGGCACAACTGAATAGGACCTTATTGCTATTACTGGAGGCTTTATGAACAGATAGTCACATGCAGCAGTACAAGTCAGAAGTCAACAGAACCCAGGAGAGAAAGGAGATTGTCACGTGATGATCGGAAATCCAGAGAACTCCAAGAATTGCCAGCCAATCAGAACAATACTGACTCCTGGAGGAATACATTTATATAAAATTGATCATGAAATATGATGCCACTAACATATTTTTAAGTTTGAATATATATCATAATTTTAAATTAATGAGTAATAATCTATTTCATAAATATTTTAGATGATTTTTTAATATCTAATCCAGAATATATGAAATTTAGTGGTTTTCCAAGTTTATGCTTTAATAAATATAGCCACTATGAAATCTGATAGATGAAATCTTAAGTAAATATTAAGTATTTATACGTATAATTCAAACAAACTTCCTGTAGCATTGTTCAAAAGTCACAATCACAACTAATATAGGAAAGTTACAAAAGTGAGACAATTATCAATAAAATATTAGAGATATAACTAAGGCTCTATCAAAAAGAAAACCCATATTCTGAAAGTCTTATATTAATAAAGAAAAAGGAGATAACTTCCTATTTATCTCAAGAAACTAATAAAGTCAGTAGTAGAGTGGCAATAATTTGATGCAATAAAATTGTATAAATTAATGAAGTAGAAAACTAAAAAATTGAAGAATAGCAATATCTATAAATTCGTGAACTTAGGTTCCAAGTATTAGAACTTGTGCTCTATGTTTCCCATGTTGTATCACAAAACAGATTAGCCTACCCTGAAAACAGTGTAGAATCGATACCCATTAGGACCACCTTCGGTAACCACACGCAGTCAACCTGTCCTAGCAGCAACTTCACGTAGCAGAATAGAGACTTATCATTAACCTTCCCCTGCCAAGGTTTTTTTTGCACCAACTCCCTGCACCCAAGACATGAAAACCTTGTCCCCACCGCTCTGGCGTCGTTGCTTCCTCTGAGCACTGCCTGGGCAATTCTGTTTCTCCTTGAAATAAAGCTTTTGCCTGAATTCCTGAACTTCTCACCTCATTCTTGGTTAGTTTGTCTTTCAAATGTATCTTAGAGGAGTGAGGAAATTTGGGGTAGTTGATTCCTTTCTGCCCTGTGCAGCTGAGGATTTGGAACCTGTGTCAGCATTTGCAGCTGAGCAGATAGATTGAGGTAGAGATACTGAAATATCACTGCCTGCTAAACAAATTATAATAGCATGCTGTGCCTCCCACATACTGCATATTTACCCCACCGCTACTTCTGAGTCTCATTGAAAAGGCAAAGAAAATAAATCCAGTAAGAAAACTACTCAGAAAATAGTATCTATTTTGGTAGGGAATGGTAAGGTCCTTGTATCATTTGGGCTTTTTGTAATTATATAAACTCACTTGACTTGTTAGTGACATAAACAGGAGGAAATACAGTGATTAGGAAAGAATGCTCAATCAATCCAAAATAAACAAATAGAGAAGAAAAAGAGGGCAAAACGGAATGAATGTGAGACAGAGAAAATATGTATTAGAAATCATGATGTTAGAAATAATCCACATGTCAATACTGAAATTATATGACATGGAATAACATTTCTAACTAAAAGCCTAATATATAGTGACTCTGAATAAGAAAACAAAATTCAGCCATATGCTGAATTTAAAGATACAATGAAAATATAATGAGTCCTGTATTTGGGGCATGATTGATCTGTAATCCCATAATTTCTCTAAAAAAGAAAACTATATATATGGAAAGAGAAATATTGGAACACAAAGGATAAAAAGTGCATGCCAAGCAAAATAATAGCAAAAAGAAAGCTGGTTTGGTTTAATTAATATCACAAAATCATTGACTTTGCGGGAAAAATTAACTATAAAATACTCTAAAAACAGTGATAATAACATATTAAGTTTACAAAAATGAGATAATCTAACTTTCGGTGCAAAGAATCACATACCACCAAAACTTTGTATTCTCATTTGCAAGCAATGCAATATACAAAAAAACAATGGCTTTTAAAAACTGGAATTTAATAAATTGCAAGTTTACAATTCTAAGGCCATGAAAATGGTCCCAATTAAAGCAAGTCTATAAAAATGTCCAAATTAAGGTGCCAACAAGAGGTTACCTCCACTCAAGAAAGGCTGATAAAGTTCAAAGTTTCTCTCTCAACTGGACAGGCATATGGTGAAGAAGGGAAAGTCTGTTAGCTTTCTCTCCTGGCTTCTTGTTTCATGAAGCCTCCCTAGCGGTGTTTTCGTTTTTCATCTCCAAAGGTCTCTGGCTGCATGGGCTCTCGTGATTCTCATCACCCTGTCATGACTCTGCATTCTTGAAATCTCAAGCCCGTTCCAAAATGCTTTCTCTTTTAAAGTATTCCAGCAAACTAAGCAAGATCTGCCTGAAATGAGTGGAGTCACATATCCCTCTAATCCAAGATTAATACCCACAATTGAGTGAGTTACATTTCCTTAGAGATAATCTAATTGACTATCCAACTTATATTATGGAATTAAGAGAAATGATTGCTCCCATGAGACTGGATTATAATTAAAACATGGCTTTTCTAGGCCACACATATGAATTAAATCTGACAGAATTTGGAAGTAAACATGAATAAAACAATTTCTCTATGATCAAGAAGATGGAAAATTTAATAAAAACATGAATAATAAAACCAGCACAATTAGGAAGCATTATTTATTGAATGCATGTAGATTATTGCACCCAATAATTTGAGAGTGTATATTCTTCTCAAGCAAACTTTATTCATTTTTTTTGTAAAGGTCATGTCCTAAATCAGAAGTCTAGACAAATTTCAAAGGTTTAGAAATAAATATACATATCTCATTCTCTGACCATGATATAATTAGGCTAGAAATCAATAACAGATGAATAGATAGAAAAATACATTTAACAGTAAGAAGAAATTTCTAAAAACTCATTGATAAAAGAACAAATCACAAAGAAAACTGGGATTTTCTTAAAACTCTACATTAATGAAATAGTAATGTTCAGGAATTCTATACAATAAAATTCTTCTAAGAGGAAATTTTATAGCATAAAAATTTACATTAGAAAAAAATAGCTCACAATTTATAAACTAGCATTCAGATTTATTTTTAGAGAAATAGAGCAGAATAGACTCATAGAAAGAAAGCAGAATAATGAAAATAAGATAAAATATTTAAATACAAATAACATACAAAAGAGAGACAACAAAGCCACACATTAAATCATTGAAAAGAGGTCTTAAAATCACAAATAAGTTGTAAAATTAATCAAATAATGAGAAGGCACAAATAGAAAATATATTAGGAATAAAATAGGAGATATAACTACAAATGTTATAAGCATTAAACATATAAGAAGAGGACATGATGAACAAATTTATACACTATTTAAAATTTGGATAAAATGGATAAATTTCTGGAAAAATAAAACTTACCATAACTGATTTCTAAAATAATTAGGAAACCTGAGGATTACTGTATGAATTAAGGTGAGTTTGTAGTTAAATTTATTTCAATTAAAAAATACTGTACAGAGAAGATTTTGAGTGAGTCCTACCAAGAAGAAGAAGAAATATGTAATCTTATTAACAAATCCAGAATAAATGCTTTCAGAGAATTTCAATATTCATTTTAAACAGCAACAACAACAACAAAAAACAGCAAACAAAACAAAACAAAAAATTCTGTAGTAAAATAGGAAATAAAGAAATAAAGTTTAACCTAATGAAAGTACCAATCAGTGGCAAGTTCTCATTGCTCAGCCCTGTGCTAGCAGTAGTAGAAATAGTTGCATGGCCAGGATTTCAGGCATGGCTTGCTGGGACCAGAACTGGCATAGGAAACTTCTTCCTCTAAAAGTTGGGGTTGAGGGTCAAGGTCAGTCTGGAGGGGTCCCTGAAGGACCAGTGTGAAAGCTGGCCTCAGTTTCAGCTCTCTGGGAAACAGGGCTTCCAGCCTTCCACAAACATCCATCTGGACCAAAAGAGCTCATGCATTTTTCTTGGCTCTTATTTTTTGCCTTCATTCATTTTGTAGTAGGTTATTTCCTGTTTGGAAGATCCCTGAGGGATCAGAATAAACTCAGGTCTTGGTTACAGCCCTTTCTTCAGCCTTGTAGTCTCACACCTGCATTTGTCAGGGCTTAAAGACTCAGTGCACTTTTTCATTGATTGAGTTTCTTCATTCTTGTGTTATTTAGTCTGGTGGATCCCTGAGAGCCCAGCACAAGCACTATTCTCAGTGTCTCGGTTTCTCTTAGAAGCATTATCTGGCTTTCTACCAGCATCCACAGAGAAATAACCAAGGCATTGTACCTCTTTTCTTTTACTTTTTTGATTTCTTATTTTTTGGTTTGGATTCATTTCTTTGTTTTCTTTTTCTGTATTATGTTGTTGAGTCTAGCAGATCACTGAGGGATGAGCAAAGATGCTGGCTTACGTTTTGGCTTCAGGCAGCAATTTTTTGCTTCTTACCAGCACAGAATAAAAGACTTGGAGAGGAGATGAAATTCATTATTTTTTCTTTGTATTTTTTTCTTGTGGTGTTTTTTTTTTGTAACAAGTCTCATAAATAGGATCAATGAACTAAAGAAAGCATGGACAAAAACTAAAGGAAATCAGAAAAATAATATATGAACAAAATGAGAATTTAAGTAATGAAATAGAAATGATAAAGAAGAACCAATGGAAATTCCAGAACTCAAACATACAATAACTGACATAAAAAAATCCATAAATGTTTCAAGAACAGATTGGAGGAGGCAGAAATAATGATATGAAAACTTAAAGACAAAATAGCTGAAATTGTTCAGGTTCAGGAGCAGAAAGAAAAATGTGAAGAAAAAGAAAAGGTACAGAGCCTGAGAAATCTACAGGACAACAGCACATATACTCACTTATACATCACAGGCGTCTCAGAAGGAAAAGTGAGAGATAGAGGACCAAAAAAATATTTGAAGAAATAATGGCAGAGAACATTACAAATCTGATGAAATACATCATTATACAATTCTAAGATGCTCAGTAAATGCCAAGAAGGATGAAACCAAATACACCAAAACTGAGAGACTTTATGATCAAACTGTCCAATGCCAGAGAAAGAATCTTAGAACAGCAAGAAGGAAGTGATGTGTCACATTAATGTCTTATTTCTCAGTAGAAATCATGGAGACCAGAAGGCAATGAAGAACATATTGAAATTGCTGAGAAAAAAAAGAAAAAGAAAACAAAATTGTTACCTTAGAATAATATATCCAGCAATGGGTATACTTCGAAAATGAGGGAGAAATGTAACTGGACAAATAGAAATGTAGGGAGGTCATTACCACTTACAGGAAATGCTAAAAGGAGTCCTCCAATGTTGAAAAGAAAGGACACTACACATTACTCAATGCTGGATATATAGATAAATATAAATGCCAGGATTGTTTCATTTTTAACTTGTAAAGCAGAATGGATAAATCAACATGACCCAACTATGTAGTATTTAGAAAAAACTCACCTTAAGCCATAGACAGAAGTAGATTGAAAGTGAGAGGATGGAAAAAATATTTCATGCAAATAGTAATCAAAAGAGAACAGGGATGGCAATATTAATATCAGACTTTAAGTCAAAACTGTTATAGGGAAAAGAAAGACATAAAATATCAATAAAGGGGTCAATTCAACAAAAATATATAATAATTATAAACTTATGTGCACCTAATAACAGAACAAAATAGATGAAGCAAACATTCACAGAATTGAAGGAGAAAAATGAACAGTTCTATAATAATAATTGAAATTTTAATATACTACTTTAAATGCTGGTTAGGAAATCTGACTAGAAGATCAGTAAGAGAAGAAAGGACCTGAACAACACTGCTGTAAATCAACATAAATAGAACACTTCACCCAACAATAGTGGAATAAACATTATTTCCACATGCATATGGATCAGTCTTTGGGATAGATCACATGTTAGGACACAAGTGAAGTCTAAATAAACTTAGAAATATTGAAATCAGAAAAAAGTCACTTCTATGAGCACAACAGAATGAAGCTAAAAATAAGCTAAGAAGAAAAACTGGGAAATTTACAAATACATGGAAATTAAAAAGCACACTCTTAAGCAACCAATGAGTTACAGAAATTAGGAGGGAAATTAAATGATACTTAGAGACAAATGTACGTCAAAACTAATGGGAAGAAGTGAAGGCAGTGCTCAAAGGGAAATTTATAGTAATGAAAATGTATACTAACAAAAGCAAGGCCCAGCGAAATTGAAAAAGTCAGAACCTGGACAAGCCAAGGAAAGCTAAGAGATGAAATTCACAGTTTGCCCCAGAGAAGCGCAGAGAAGACCCACAGACACACAGAGAGAGAAACAACCCAGAGATGCTAAGAGAAGACACACAGGACGTAGAGAGAAATCCACTGGAATCAGAAGCTGAAAGCAACAGAATAGGGAGCAATGACCAGCAGACACCGGCCATATGCTTTTCCAGCTGATAAATGTATCCCAGATGCCAGCAGCCTTTCTTATAGCTCAGGTACCATCTTTCTGATGCATAACTGGCACATTTTCATGGTCTTAGAACTATAAATTTGTAACTTAATAAATCCCCTTTGAAAAAGTCAACCCATTTCTGGTATAGTGCATTCCAGCAGCTTCAGCAAATAAATAAAAGGAAATGGGAAAACACATAATTATATCAATAGATAATAAACAGTTATTAAAGTTATTTTTCAGCACACTTTCTTGGTGAAAACACTCAGAAAACATTTCTTAAAATGATAAAGACCATTATAAAACACTGACAACCAACATCACACTCAATTACGAAAGACTTAAAGCTTTCCCCCAGAGAAATTATGCAGGAAAAAGAAATAATATGTATGAAAATTGGAAAGGAAGGAGTAATATCATATCTATTTGAAGATTACATGCCATTATAAAGAGAAAGACCAAAGAAATTCACTAGGAAACTTTTAAAGCTAATACATTAATTCAGCAAAGTGGCATAGTACAATATCAAAATACATAAAATGGAGAAAAATATTCAAAGTTGTTTAAAACAGTGCAGTGTACAATCCAAATAGGAAATCTAGAAAACAATTCATCATAATATCATCTAAAAGAATAAATTGTCTAAGAATAAATTTAACTAAGGCTAAAAAAGACTTGTATACTGGAAACTAGAAATTGCTACTGGAAGAAATTAAAGAAGACATAAATAAATGGCACGACATTCCATGTTCATGGGTTGGAAGCATAAATATTGTTAATATATCAATACTGTGCAAAGAAATATAAAATTCAATGCAACTCATATCCCTGTAGTCATTTTTTGCAGAAATGGTACAAAACAAACCACAAATTTATATAGAATTGTAATTGGCACCAAATAGCTCAAACAATCTTGAAAAAGGACACAGCTGGAGGATTTACATTTTCCAGTTCCAAACTGTTTTACAAAGTGACAGTAATAGTGTGTCAATGGCACAAAAGATAGACAAATAGATCAGTGAGACAAAATTGAAAATATCCAGAAACAGATTCACACACTATATGGCCAATTTGTTTTTAACAAGGGTGAAATGTACATTCAGTGGGAAAAGAATATTCTCTTCAAGAAATGATGTCAGAAAAACTGGATATCGGCATGCAGAAGAAAAAGATTTGATGCCTAGTTCACACCATATACAAAGATCAACTCACAATGGATCAAGGACCTAAAACCAAGAACTAAAACCATAAGTAACTTACAATATAACACAGGGGCAAATCTTCATGATCTCAGATTTATCATTGGATTCTTAGGTATGATAAAAACGCATGAGTAACAAAAGAAGCAATAGATAAATTTGATTTCTTCAAAATTAAAATATTTTTATGCATTAGAGGAAATTATCAAGAAAGTTAAAAGCCAGCCTTGGAATGGGGAAGAACTGCTCCAAACCATATATCAAATGAGAGTTTAATATACAGAATATATGAAGGACTTTTATAATCCAGCAATGAAAAGACAAATCACCCAATTTAAAAATGGGCAAAGGATTTGAATAGACATTTCTGCAAAGAACACATACAAATGGTCAATAAACAATTGAAAACATGCTTAACATCATTAACCATTAAGGAAATGCAAATTAAAACCACAATGCGATGCCACTTCACACCTACAAAATAGCTACTATTTTAAAAACAGGAGAGAGAGCGATTGTAGAAGATGCAGAGAAATTGGAACTTGAGTGCACTGTTAGTGGGAGTGTAAAACTGTGCAGCCACTGTGGAAAGTAATATTGCAGTTCCTTATTTGACCTATTAATCCCACTTCTAAGTGTGTATCAAAAGGAGTGAAAACATAGTTGTAAATGGATACTTGCACATCAATGCTTATAGCAGCATTATTCACAATAGCCCAAAGCTGGAAAAACCTGTGTCTACCAAATGAAAGAATGGATAAAGAAAATATAGCACATAAACACAATGAAATATTATTTGGCTGCAAGAAAAAGTGAAGTTATGAGTCATGCTGCAACATGGAAGGACCTCAAAAACATTATGCTCAGTGAAATAAGCAAGACACATAAAGACAAAAATGGTTTGATGTCACTTATAAAAGAACTAAAAGTAATAATTCACAGAAATACAAAGCCAATTTGAGGTTACTATGGGGGGGGAAATGGATGAGGGGAGAGGAAGGAAGATTGGTATGCAAAAATAAAAAAATAATAATAATACTAAATAAAAAATAAATGGGGAAAAGCATGTAAAGTTGTTTAAAACAGTGCTTAGTACACTCAGCCCTTTCTAAGTATTTGTGCTAGCTTTAAGAATTAAGAATGGAAAAAAGAGAACAAATTAATATCAAAATGAAAAAAACACACAATGCTTGTATAATAATACAGCACTGCTGACCAAGGTGCTATATGGTATGTTGTGGGAACAGGCTCAGGGATAATAGAAACTTTCAGCAAATGACAGCTTTATTACTTACAGTGTAAAGGCTCCAAAAGAGTAGGGGAAAAGACTCCATTTTGGCTGGTCTCCTGGGGAGACCAACTGCTGGGGTCAGGGTCAGTGGATGGCAGCTCCACACACCCCAATTTTCATTGAAGAGGAAACACAAACCAGTGCTGCCTAAGGACAGGGTATTTATACTACACAGGGAGAGGGGGTCCCACCATTGAGATTCTCAATCTTGATAAGCAGCTGAAGCTGTATGTTCCCAGGTTTAAGGTATGATTAGTCCTTTCATTAGGCCTAACATCTTCCCTGGGTTGTAGAATAGAAACATTTGACCACAATAAAAAAGGTGGCATGAGTAGGTGAGGGCTGGGAGATGGGCACAAGGTGTGTCTGTGACTTCCCTAGCAGTGCATCCTTAACATCTCAGCCAGGCCTACCCTACTCATGCCCATTAGCTTCTACAACATAAGCCCACCTTCCACTTTGGACATGAAGGCAGAGACAGGTCAGGACTCCCAACTCATGGTTCTCAACAATGGGAACACCCATTATGGAGGCTTGACCTAATGCATGCCATTACTCCAAGCAGGGTGATCAGGCCTCTCTGAAATGATGGTTATATCCATGCCCTTCTATCTCCTGGAGACAGCTGAAGAGGTCCCACATAGAATCTGTTTGTATTCTTTACAGCCATGGGGCTTGCCACTGGATATTAATCACCTACTATTACACCTCCCATGAGGTATTAAGCCACATATAGCAGAAGATATTAGCCATACCACATATGTCTCCTTGTTGGGCTAGGAAGAAGTATAAGATAAAGCAATTATTAAGCACTACTTTGTCTAGAGAGTCTAATGTTTTTTTTCTGAGCATGAAGGGCTCATACTACAAACTCAGCAATGTCAGCCAAGATGACCAACAGATTACATATGATGTTCATTGGTGCTTACTCCCAGCCAAGACAATAATAAGCTGCTAAAACAGGCAAATCCAGAACCTTGGACTGCCCCAGGAAAATTATGCTTTGCCTGAGAAAATAAATTGGAAATATGACTGAGGTATTTTCTAGTTTCATTACATCAGGAGTTGTTGTGTCCTGACAGATTGTCCAGTCATGTGGAAGAATGTAGCCATTTTCTTTGTCACAGGTCATAAATGAAGAACTTCCGGATGTTAATTCTAGAGTGAGGCAGGGGACACTAACTCCTTAAGTGCCAACCTGGACTTGGTAAAGAGTGAAGAGGAAGGGAAGGGTCAGATGGTAAATTCAGCTGTCTACAGCAATCTTTGCTGCTGTCATGGCCCAGGTTAGCTGGATGAGGTATTTTCCTTTCCAGTTTCCATCTGGTCAAATCTGCAGAAAAGAGAAGGGGAGAGAAGTAATTAATTCTGAAAGGGTAGCGGTGCAGCTGCCTTCCATAAGAGACACATTTGTCAGCCAATTTGCAGTAACTTATCTTTTCCCTCTAAGGACACCTAGTCTGTCTCCTCCTTGCCTGGGCTATAACTTCACCTGAGTGCCTTACCCATATCTTCCAGCACATTTCCACCCATTCCTGATAGATGGAAGTTGTCAGGATTCTTTGAAGTTATTCTGCAATCAACCCCAAGGGTACTGTAGCCTGACCAGGCATAAGCATCATCCACAAAATTCCAGTATGTGTATGTCAGGCCCTGTAGTAACAACCCAGTAGATTACCATCTGTATTAGTTAGGGCTCTCTAGAGAAACAGAATCAACAGGAAATATTCATAAATATAAAATTTATAAAAGTGTGTCATGTAACCATGGGAATGTAGAGCCCAAAAACTGTATGGCAGTCTGTGAAGCTGATGATTCCGATGGAGGGTCTGAGTGAATTCCACATGAGAGGCTTGCCAGCAGAAGCAGGAGAGAGCATGTCTCTTCTGAATCCACCTTAAAAGTCTTCCAGTGATTAAGCATCACTTATTGAATAAAACACTCCCCTTGGCTGATTACAAATGGAATCAGCTATGGATGTAGCCAACGTGATCATGATTTAATTCTATGAAATATTCTCATAGCAACAGACAGGCCAGCACTGGCCCAACCAGACAAAGAGGTACCACCACCTGTCCAAATTGACACATGAACCTGAAGATGACAGTCCACCCCTTGTCAACTTGGCAGCTATACTCATCACCTTAAACCATACCTAGCTTCTATATAGAAAACAAAAAAGACACATTTTTTTCTCACCAAACAATACTCAACTCTCCTACATATAACCAGAAACACATTAAATCTCTCCAGAATAGGGT